>LIEC01007380.1:0-45483 GCA_001925005.1 Drosera capensis
TACTAGTTTGTGTCAAACCACTTTGTCATCTCCATAGCAGGGACGGAGGCATTTCCCCTAGCCATTGAGAAATAAACATCGAACCCAATCTCACCGCCACTCCAACCATATCTAGGAGGGACAGCACCGAGCAAGGCGGTGGTGTCCAACACCTGATCGTAGTACGAGAAGGTGTTGCTAGGGATGTACTTGATCCCCACATCAGCCATCTGCTTCCAGATGGAAGCCCTGAGATCAGCGGCCACCTTCTGCAACTCCTCGGCACTGCTCTTCTTATCCCAGAAAGATTCCAAGGCGAACTTCAACTCTCTCTTGGGCCCCATACGAGGGTAGCCAACGATGTGGGACGCCATTGTTCTGCCATGCCAGATATCATCATGCAAATCAATTCAGCATTGAAAAAAAAAAATATATACACACAATATTTTGATCTTTCTAAACACAAGACAACAAGGTTGTACTTTTTGAGGATTGATTCCTCGATATTGTATCAGGGTGGATATGGTAAAGAAAATCACGGTTCCCAAACCTACTACCTCACATATTAAGCAGTTAGTAAGGTATGTGCTCATTCCTGGAAGAGACTTCACTTCTTGTAAGGGGCGTGCTCAGCTATTGAAGGTATCCTGGCTATCAGAATTTTGAGTCTTATCTAGATCCGATTCCTGGATAACGACTTCTGTACGATCATTCTACCAACATACTAACCAGATCCATAGGTACTACCTACGCTTCTCGCAGCTTCTTGCCCAAGTAAACAATGGTATTTAGAAATATGGGTAGACGGATCGGTTGACAACAGAATAACAGGCTGATGCATAACTGCTATTCCAAAATTCTTTGACTCGGATTCAAGAAAGTATTAGGCTAGTACAATATTGTCGTCCAAATCCAATCATGTGACGTAACATACACAACAACTTAACCATAAACACAATAATCAATCACATATAGCAATACATTAACAGTTATCATTAATGTAATAGATCTACCGAAAAAAACATATAGATAATCCCACTTGATTAGTCTCTACACCACTGGCGATCTGCTGATAACACCTAACTGTCTAAAACAGAGATTCACAACATTACATCCAACTCAGGACGAGTCACAGACGGGAATCAGCTAGATCTGATCTCAATAGACACAATATCGATCGCAACACCACTCCGACAACCAAATGCAATCAAACATTGCAGACAACAATGAGATCGAAACACGAACGTCATCGACTCTCCTTATTCAATCAGATCCAGATCCAGATCCCAAACCACGGATCGATCAACAACACCGGATTCAAATCGAAAAATTCCACTAGATCAAATCGAATCAAATGAAAAACAAGGTTTTCATCAGACAAAACGCAAACAAATTGATCTCCACACGCCACGAGATCAGTCAACAATCTCCACACACAATGAGACCAATCAACAGAAACAAACAGCGAATGAATCCAGCAATGAAGATTACGATGAAAAGAAGAAGAGAGAGTACCCGAGAGAATCGAAGAAAGGAGACGATGCGTCGATGGAGAGGAAATGAGATGAGAGGAGACGGCGAGGCACCGAGGAGAGTGAGAGAGATATGGTGGATTTATAGACTGATAATTTGTCACTTTAGATTATACTCCGTTTAATAAATAAATGTAATGATGGAATTTTGTAGTGTACTCACCCACTACTTGACTGCTATTCCTTCCTTCCATCTTAATTAATTAAATTTTTTAATTTAATATAATAATTTATATGAATATTTAATTTATATGAATTTTAATAATAAATAAATAATTTTTTATAATAATGGATTCATTGTATTTTAAAAGAGAAATTAATTGATATATTATAATAAATAAAATAAATTTGATATTTTTTATATTAAAAATTATCAAAATAAAAATATTTTATTTATTTAAATTTAAAAAATATTTTAATTAATTTAAAACAAAAAATTTTATCGTCAAATTGTTAGATGTGTGGGGGTGTAATGTCTCTAGTACCACTTGAGTTTGCGTTGGGGTCTTCGGATCTCAATCTCAACCTCTCGTTTACTATTATCGGTCAATTCAATCAATCATTTTTTCTCCCTCGAAGTGTTTTTATGTTTTTAAATTATTTTTATGAATAGAAATAAAATAAATATATGATGCATAGAGGCTAAATCATTATAAGTTATAGGCTACAACGAATATTATAAATTTTATTTTTATATTATAAATTTAAAAATAAATATTAAAATTGATAAAAATATATAATCGAGTTTTACGATTAAAATTTGACAGTATAATTATATAAATTTATAACATAAAATTCTTATCTTACAATACCGTTTCACTGCACCCAGTTACCTGTAAGAACCAACAAATGGTGCTAGCTAGTTGTAAGAACCGCGCTAGACATGTAATCATTGATTAACGTATTCGATTTGAGTGCAAATTACGGCCAAAGCCATGATTTACGTAACGAGATCATGGACCTTCAATTAACACTTGGCCCATCCTGGTCTAGTACGATGAAATCAATCTCAGTGAGTTTAATCAATGCCTTATTCATCATTTCAATCACTTAACTAGGGCAGAACCATCGCGGTTTTGGTTCTAAGATTAGCCAATTGCAATTGTTTACGAGTTTTTTTTTGTTTCAATTTAATTACTATATATATATATATATATTTCATTTTCATATCAAATTACGTCCAATCGTCTCGAAATGTGTATTAAGTTAAAATATATAATTTATAAAATTATTAATATTTCATGATAAATTTATAAAAAATTATGTTTAATCGTTATTATATACATATCAAAATTTATATCGATATATATATATATATATAATGTCAAATATTTATATTTAAATTGAAGGAAGAAAATATTATTTCGGTGACTTTTGGCACACATATATTATTAGTACATGTTCGTATGATGGTTACTTCTTCTGCCAAAATCCGGTTTGGGTTTTCGAGAACTGCCAGATATATATATGACCCCATTTATCGAACAAAACATTATATTTGTCAAAATCAGACAGGCATTATTGTGGATTGTTCGATTCTTCGAAGACGTCGTGGTCTTAAAATATATATTAATTGAATTATTGTTATTAATTTTAATTTTTAATAGAGTTGATTTTATGATATTTTGATTGTGTTATAGGATGGATTCGTATTGTATATATTTTAAATCCCAAATGAGTTTTTCACGATATTTTTATATAATTGATTTCTACCCATCTTGAATGTTGATCATTTTTGTCAAACGATAAAATTAGCTTACAAAATTCATCAAAAAGTCCAAGTTCAAACCCTTGATTGTAAGTTTGCAACTGTTATTCTTTGCAAATTGTTGGGCGTGTGGTACTATGTTGACATTATAATGGGGTTGTAGAAAATTCTCCCATGATCATATTGTTTTATTATTATTATTATTATTATTATTATGTGTATAGTTTTTATATTTCTCAACATTTACATATGTATTAGTACATTTCATATGTACAATTTACATCTTTCTTGAATAAGATTGTGCGAGAGAAAAAGAGAAAATTTCGAGCACCCTTCGCTTAAGTGCAAAGACACAAGGTCGTGGATTTTGTACTCCGCATTCCAAGAACAAGGGACCGTGCATAATCAGTTGTTGTCGTCTTTGGTAGGTAAAATGGAGCCCACAATTTTTAATCGCTTCTTGGCTATTTTTATTCATTTTCTCCTCGGATCCAGAAATCCAGTCAAATTCATCAACACATTTCATAAAACTATAATCCTAAGTTTGGTGGTTCGCCACTTTGCTGGTGTTCCTTTTTCATAATTCGCATCCTAATCATCGTACCTGTTGTTCTAATTCAATTGTTCAGCCGCATAACTCCATTCATGCGATCGAATTAGGATATTGAGGGCATTGCAATGCTGAAAGTTGGTTGTGGTTGTTGGATATTGTCATACTGGTCTTCATAAAAGTGACAATCTACCTCAGATATCACCAATGTACCTTCGCACACACTTTTGATGATGGATGAAGTTGGATCTCATCAGCAACCTCATGCAATTTCGGGTACGTAGTAAAATGGTTCTATAAAAGAATGAACAAAACTGATCATTTTACTAATATCTACCCAGCAAATTAAAATCTGATCGCTACCAAAACAGATACACAGCATTAGAGACATAGATTCAATAGCGGGCTGTGGCGGCGTCGTCTTAGATTCCAATTAATCGATATTCGACAAGTTCTTCATCGATAGAACCATGTTGGATAAGACATGTTTACAATTTACACTTCTAATGCCAAATTGCATAATCCAACGCATATATAGTAGGATACCCCTGCTTCCAGCCTTTCACCAACTCCAACAACAAATCCATGTTGGGCCCAGATTCTTCCAGCCCATCTTAGTATACATAACCTCCATGGGCTGGGCTCGAAACACGACCCAAAAATTCTCAACCCAATCTGAAAATTCAAAATTCAAAACCCAACCCAATCAAAACCACTCATTCGCCGCCGCTCGCTGTCCACCGTCCGATTAACTGGGATCTTCCATCGGCGTTCATCATCGCTTGATCGCCGATTACCAGTTGTATGTCAAATCATTCGACGCCAATGTCATATATGCGGCGTCGAGGACCGCGCCGCAGTGGAGTCTCCGTGGATGAATAGTCGGCTCAGGGGATCAAAATGCTGGTAATTTTTCTTGTGTTTTAGATTGGTTATGATTTTCGGCAAAACCCTAGTTGGTCGGATTTGGTAGAAGAGGGATGAAAGTGATATCATGATAAATCAAGTAATCAAATACTTGCATTTTTGTATGTTGCTATTTCAACTGAGCATTTATGATATAGTATCAAATGTGACGCCTTATCTATCGGGGACTTAATAGTTAGCTGTTACTTTTAGCACGAGCTACGCTCCGACGAATATAAACAGATATACTAGTTGACTATCATCAAGTGATTTCGTTATCAGTGATACCAAGGGAGACCGGAATCAGTTTTACGGAAAGTTAGAACCTCCCAACCCACCAAGGGCCAAACGGGGTTCACATACTGGTACCAAATCAAGCAAATGATTTTGACAAAAATTCGAATTGATGATAAACCCATTACTGGATTAGATCTTAAAAGGTTTCTATCACAGAATAAATAATATTTCCCAGATAGACAGGTTTGTCATCCCAAATACCACACGTTTCTTGTAATTGAATGTTCACTTGGGTGTTCCTGTAGCTCTAAGAAATCAACTAGGACCATCGTTTTTTTTTTTTTTTTTTTTTGTGTCAGTTTCCAAATAGTAGTTCTCTATAGTCAAAAGAGGAAAATAGGCTGTATTCGGAATCCCTTGCTATTGACAGGAACACGTACACACAGCCTGTTACTTGTATTTTGTGGTGCACTACTAAACATAAACTAGTAATCCTTTTTCTTCTAGATAATAGGGGGGAGGTGGAGAGGGTGAGGTGGGAAAGAAAGTCAAACGAGGTTGCATCTAAACAAGCTCCATTAGATCAGCTGCTTATGATCTGAATATCAGTGAATCATCCTTTTCTTGTTGGCCACATTCAAGTTGAAAATGGCAACATGGGTAGGCAGGCGCTTTTCGGAAAATCGACGTAGGATGGCCATCTTGAAAAAGAGTCGTAAGGTGTCCGTCGTTACTTTTTGATGTAGTGTATGTAACAGAATATTGTTGGCGTAACCCAAAATCATACCCTAGATGATTATGTCCCTCATGGTTTGTTTTCCGTTTCTTTCTAGACTCCTGGACTCTTCTTCTTATTGTATTTTTTTCCCCTCATTGTATTTTTATAGATAAAGAAAGGAGTTGGCCATGATTGTTTGTTGAGGATGCTTTCCCAATGGGCCATGTTAGTTTTGCAATTTCAATGCCATGAGCTACGTTAACTGTCAACATAGAAAGTTTCATCATCATCAACCCTTTTGGTTGCTGTTTTTATTTAACTATCCGTAGCTCTTAAACTCTGACTAATTATGTGACACACGAGGCTCGACCTGCACTCGTCGTTTTTTCAATCATTGTTATCAAGTCGTTCTTTCTCAGCTGTTTCTGATCGGTTGACTATAGTTTGGATCTATCTTGCACCGTGGGTTTCGGAGTCCATACAGACTTTGGTCAGCATGATCGAGCCTAGGAATCACCAGGCACAAGGGAATCTTGTTTTTTTGGTTTTGTTATGAGCACAAGGAGCCAGCCAAGGGATTATTCTCGGTCTGTCGCCAACCTGAAGCATTCTTTGCAATTTCGATGAGCAATTAGTCAGTTGTGCTATGTTCTTGTGGTTGCATCCATGAACTTGCAATCAAAATATAGCAAGAGCATCGTGCCCAGATCGAGGAGGCAGAGTTTGTGGCTTTAATGCAGAGAAGTACTCGTCCGAAGGGGGACGTTTCCTTAGTCGATGCTGGTATGGCAAGTCCTATGTATCATGTTGGATCGGCTGCTCTTATGTTCCTGAATGCTCCAGATTCAATCAATAAGCGGAATGGCAAGTTCTGTGTGGCTGTTCTACACTGGATGCTGGACAGTCAAGGATTCCCATATGATTAAAGAACATTTTACATGATTATGTTGTATTGCTGTTGGGTAAAACCAATAATGCTATCAATAATGCATGATACACCTAATTAAGCCGGATTCTTTACGCTAATGGAGTCATTCTCAATAGCTGACTTGCAGGGAATCATGTTCAAATTTGTGTACATTACGAGATGATTGTTGACTTGAACTGCTTATCGATAAACTATCGTAGGAGCGGTGTTCATCGTCTTTGGTTTGTAAACACGTATAATGCCGAGCATAGTGATAAACCGATCAGCTTTTTGCCTAAGTTATGTATCGACGGGCCTTTATAGGGAGGGGATAATTTTTGTCTTGATCCGGGAGTCCAAATTGGACTTGCTGATTTGGGTTTTGATCTATGAGTAGTATCTAAATCTACAGCATTGTGAATTAGTTTGAGTTAGCATTTTAAATTAGCTTATGAGGTTTTACTGAATATTATCTAAATAGCAATATCTAAGTTTAATTCAAAATCTTAACGATAAGTAATATTTAATAAATAAAAAATTTAAAATGCTAACAGTTTGTATCCGATTTAGATTCTGTTACCACCATAAACTTCCTATAAATTTGCTCCAAGAACTCTCTCATATCCATCTGCACCATTTCCTGCTACACAACTACAAGATGAAGAACTTCACATGGTTTTTGTTGCTAGCTCTTTGTTCTTTCCTCTTGGCAGATATTCATCAGAGCGATGCAAGTAAGCAAGCTAAACATTTGATCAGATGGAAGAAGTCCATGAGATCGGCGAATCATCCTGTCAAAGATTCCTGGTCGGAATCTACCGTGAATGCTGCCTATTCGCGGAGAGAACTGAAGGATGAGAAATCTTCCTGGGAAGCTGATAAGATATCCGCATTACCGGGACAACCTGAAGGGGTGAACTTTAACCAGTATGGAGGTTATGTTACAGTGGATAAAGAGACGGGAAAGAACCTGTTCTATTACTTTGTTGAAGCACCAGAGAGTCCCGAGACGAAGCCTTTGGTGTTGTGGCTTAATGGAGGTAACAAACGTATTACTATTCGTAATCTGTTTTATCTCCGGTCTCTTTATTTTTCTGGCTTTTCTTATTGCATCAACTTTTGGTTACCACTGTGGTGGTTGAGTTGGTTTGAGTTTGGTTGAGTGTTCCCTACTGTGTAGTTCAAAGTTTTCTATCCTATAAACTGGTTTGTTAGTTACGTATAATATTTGCTCCACCTTGGCACCCTATCTTACATCCTTACTCATGGAACTTACAGGACCAGGGTGTTCATCGCTTGGCAATGGTGCGTTCGAAGAACAAGGACCTTTCAGAGTCAATAGTGATGGAGAAACACTTTTTCTGAATCCTTATGCATGGAATGACGGTACCTGGATTGGCTGAATCATTTTTCCAATCATATTATCATCAATTTTCCTTTAATTTCATTTGCGGAGACATGAATAATATTTCTGTGCACCCTGGCAGTGGCAAATGTGATATTCTTGGAGTCTCCTGCCGGAGTGGGATTCTCATATGCGAATACACCTGACATCTACAACGATACTGGGGATTTCAGCACTGCCAGAGATGCCTTCTTCTTCGTAGTAAGATGGCTCGACAGATTCCCTCATTATAAATCTCGAGACTTCTACATATCTGGCGAGAGCTATGCAGGGCATTACGTGCCTCAACTCGCCTATCTGATTATGCGCGAGAATGAGAAACCCCACCAGCTTAATAAAGTGAACCTGAAAGGAATATTTGTGAGTGCAAGTTCTAGCATACTTAAATTCTGGTAATATCCTTGTTAAGCATGTCTTTCGTGCTGTTTGCACCATGCCAAGTAGACTGAGTCATTGTTAATGATGTTGTAGTTTGGCAATGGATGTCTCAATAATCCGACTGACAACCTGGGTGACTATGACTACATGTGGACGCATGCACTAATCTCTGATAAAAGTCATGCCGCAATCCTTAGCTCATGTGACTTTAGTGCACTCGAAGTTTCTGATGAGTGCAACAACTGGCAGAATATAGCTGCGGATGAAACCGGCAACATTGACCCGTATGATATATATGTTCCAGTCTGCTTGACTTCTGGTCTGTCGAACAGCTCCACCCCTGGATCTGTAAGTCTTAATCTTACTCAAGTTTATGGCAAATCAGTTTCTTTCTTGCTTTCTGTGGTATATGTTGAAATAATGACTTACTCTTAGTGTTTCTGCCTTTCTTCTCCTATTATAACCATGTGACAACCATATTTGTTTGACACCTAGGCGGTAGTTCATCTTGTTCGAACGTTGTACAGCCCTGTAGTTTGTCAGGTTTCATATTCTATCGATTGCGTGATCTGTTATCTCGATCTTCTCTTTTGTTTGCTTTGCAACACATGTTTGTACATGGAACACGGGTTGTGCGGCCTTTCTCACTTAGGCCTGGACAACCCATGTTCTCAATGTTACTCAGTGCATTCCATAGTGATAGCGGCGATGGGTAGCATGTTGTCGGAAAGATAAAAACCAGTTTGTGCCCAACCTACCCCTAGTTATCAAAAAGAAAACCTGTCTAATTGCTAACCAAAAAAGGACTTCGTTAGACCTCATCAATTACTATTTGTTTCCTTGACCAACGGGAGTTAATGTGCTTGGTTTAAGTTTGCAAATCTATCTGGGCTTTGGCGAAACCAATCAACGAGGTCATTACTAGAACCTAGGGGGCAATAGAAGTGGACTTGGCCTTAATGATCAGAACGCCTAGTAAGGAGTCACTGAAGTTGTTTTACGCTTATCTGTATAATCAAGCTGTTTGGAAGTGTTTAAACATGTTAAGATGCCAGAACAAGTTCATATTCGAAAGGTTGTTTATACAACCTTGACTGTGAGAGTGAACAGAAAGGTTGTCACAGGGTCATATTGCAAAGGAAAAAGATTTGCACTCAGACTCTCCTTTGTCTGAGTGCAAATCTATTTTACGTGATTCACATGTCTGATGGTTTCGGTTTTCAGTTTCTAATATAGACATTTTCATTTGCGACAATTTCTTCGCCAGATTGATGTTTACGATCCCTGCATAGACAACTATGTTAACAATTACTTGAACCTTCCGGAGGTGCAAGCCGCTCTCCATGCTGAACCGACAAATTGGAGTACTTGCAGGTACTATCAGCTTTCTTTCCTGAGTACAGCATCTGTTCGGCTGATTTAATGGGACTGTTAGACCAGTTGTTGATGTCGCTTATGTTGTTGTCATGGTTGTTACATGATTCTTTACCTCGCTTATATTGGGATGTAGCAAGCTGATAATAAGTTTCCTTTTTTTTTTCCTACACAACCTGCAGCAACTACAACTGGACTGATAGCGCAAATTCAGTTCTTCCTCTAATCACGAGTCTCATGGCCAATAACATGAGGGTATGGATTTACAGGTAACATCATTTCATTTCCCACAAGTATTACGGTCTCATGTAATAGGCATCTAGGAATATATCTTATGTCACAGAACCTTCATTTGAGACTCGGATGAAAAAGTTTAAACAGTCCCAATTTAGATAAGAAGTTGATAGCTGTGTGTCAACTAGCCTCAACTCAGTATCTGAGAATAGTTGTCCCAGCTTCTCTTTTTTAAAAAAAAAAAAAAACTTTTTTTTAATTGGTTTGTGAGATCATCATGTTCATGTAAATAATCCGCGGTAGTTGGACAAGAATCTGGAGTAAAGAGGTTGAAGATCCCTTCTAAGCTGTCTTTTTGCTGCAGAACGCAGTGATTAGTTGATCAAGATCTTCTTCTTCTTCTTTTTTTGGTTGAAAAAAGCTATGCTGACCCAATAGGAATGACCCCCTCGTTATTGTTATCTATAGAAAACCTGAAACTTGGGGAAGTACTTTTGGACCAATATAGGAGCCCTTTGTGTCATAGGGCTGGTGCTAATGGTCACCCTTGCCAAGAGGCACAGCTCGTATCGACAGGTGCATCCAGTCAGGGACTGTTTGAACCAGCTCTCTAATCTACGACGGACTTTGTCGTCACCTATCTCACTAATGCAATCAATTTACTGAAAGATGTTCGCATTGTGGTTTTTGCAGCGGAGATGTTGACTCGGTGGTACCAGTGACATCGACGAGGTACTCGCTGGACACCCTGAAGCTGCCCGTCACAACTGCTTGGTATCCATGGTACTTGGACTCCCAGGTATGTATCATGTGAGCTGTTTAAGTATATTCACATATAGAAGGTGACAGTTTTTGGTCCTTTATACTTGAGGGAGCAAATCCGACTGAGCTCAGAAAAGCAATCATGGTCGTTTGTTCCATCTTTCATCTTTGGCTCTTGGATGATCAATTTTTGAGTCTTTCGCATAGTCTACGTTCTAGGCACACCGTCTCCTTCCTTGAATCCATTCGGTTCAATCACCAATTTCGTGTCTCTGCAGGTTGGAGGCTACGTTCTAGGCTATGAGAATCTGACGTTTGCTACTGTACGAGGAGCAGGACATGAAGTTCCGACTTTCCAGCCGGAGCGAGCATTAGCCCTCTTCAAATCATATCTGAGTGGGGCGCTGCCTCCATCATCTTAGGCTGCTGGCTAACACAGTCTAAGCCATAGACGATACAGAGAGAAAGTTTAAGCCATCTTCTGCAAAACGTAGGTAGCAAGCAACAGAGGAAGAACGAATAAGGATTTGATGCCGTGACACTTCGTTTACTGTTTTTAGTTTCTTTCCCTTTTTAGTAGGCAGTTCATGATACACACATGTTGGTCGATTGTCTAGGAATATAGTGAGACTCCAGTTTCACTGAAACCTCTTAACTATGTACTAATAATAGGAGATTCCACAAATCTAATCTTTCAGATGAGAACTCTATTGCGAAGTTTATTTTACCATCAACTGTATTCGACCAATTTAATACCACTAAATTGGCATAATCAAGATTTTACAGCTATTATGAAAGTTAAAGCGCAGTCGGCCTTTGTATCTGCGGCTTCTATGTGTCATCGCAGCTGGATTGCTTGGCAGATTCCGACTACATTCAGTGAAATCTACTGTGTTCTTCTGAGTACCCGGTGGGTCTCATCCTCTATTGATGGCATCGCGAACTAAGCAAGATACAATTTCGCATGTCGCCATACGTGGGAAGTCATACATTCATCCTCAGGAATCCTGCTTCATGCACGAGCAATCGCAACACTGAGTCAACTGCATTGAGTGTCCTCTATCTATCAGATCGAGGTGACTTTATGTTGGCTACTTCGTACCTGCTTTAGACTTCCGAAAGTCTACACAAAATGAACCCGGATGATATCGATCATAGCATCCTGAGAAAAATGCAAGAAAATGCTCAACTTCAGCTAAAGTTAATCATGTATGCACTTAATCAAAACAGAACAGAAGCGCAAAAATACAAAGATCCTAAAAATCAAGAGCAACTTTTAGAGGTCAATAATCAAATAGACTACATCTAATGATCTCGTACAATATTCAACCGTTTTAAGTTTCAAATGGATCACAGTCAAAATAAAGAGATCACAATCAAAATAAAGCGATGGACCATTGAATACTGGTATGGACAACTAGATGTTTAATGTTCCTTTTCGTAGAGTGGGATGACTTGGTAAGTTAATACCACCCAATCAAGAACTTTACAAGATATGCAAGGTAGTGTTATCTCTAATCGTACGCAACCCCTATCTTTCGAATGAATAATGAAGAATCTCACACATTAACCAGCATGCAAAGACTAATTTATGTAAAGACTATCATCAGATATGATCTCATGCGCATAAAAAGAATGACAAAATACATGCCAACAAAATTCCAGTAAACTGACGTCCATGCCATACTCTTGTGACGAATAACACATCGAGCGGTTATGTTCATCGACCATGCCAGCCACACATGTTGATATCAGTCAAAAGTAAACATCAAAATAAATAATCGAGTAAATTACAGATTGAGACCTAATCCAAGTTCAAAGAGAATGATATGGTACACAAACCCCTGAGGATAAAGGATCAAGGCAGTGTTGATGACAGACATAAGGAGAACAGTCACGTTGATGATGCTCCTCTATGGACTGCTGTCACATTCCGAACTGCATGGCGAGGCCGTAACTCACTGACTCCCAACTTCTGAGCATAGAAGTCTACCCCTGAAACATATATATTCCAAGAATATATGTACTTTCACACCTGACAATCTAATTTCACATTAAATATTATTCAGGAAAATGCGATTGATAGAATTGTACGTTTAGTCATACATAAGCATTTACCTGGAATGCTGTTGCACTAACCTTTTAGAAGCTATAACGAAGTGGAGTCGGATCCTCTGCCGTGGAGCATTGTGTGCTGTTCACATGGGTTTTTTATTTTTTTGCATTTAAAAAATCTGGGAAAAAAAAATTAAAACACTATTAAGGAATATCAACCCTAAAAAAATAAAACCTTAACTTTTTTTTTAATAAAAATAATCCTATAGAAAACCCAATCAAAAAAAACAAAAATCCTTAAATCATTAAACAAACCTGAACCGTAAAGTAAAAAAACAAAACAAGTGAGACTATGCGGTTGCTTCCACTGCTGGATGCTTTAACCCGTGAAATTGGCTATAAGATCCTTAGAGGGCATTGATCATGATATTACTTCGTTTGTTATTACTGCTCGGAACACACAGGCTCCCGTAGGAAGTTTGCAACTGGCTATTGCAAGCTTATGTTACCAACATTGCGTTAGGCATTAAATAACACTAACAGTACAAACGAAATTTAGCTACAAGCACATCATTAATAAACCATTCACCATCTATGATGAATAAGATTAGTCAATAGCTTTTCATAGCTTTCAATTCAAATGACAGACATTCAATCAAACCCCTCCTACTTCAACCAACCATTTCCTATATAACACTCATCTAACAACTCAACACAAGCAGAACATCAACCGACAACAGAGCCTTAAATCTAAGGAGAAACAGATGAAGAGTTCCACATACCTCTGTTTGGCGTACCTTTGCCTTTGCGGTTCAATGATAGGCATGAAGAGTGATGAAGACGACGAATCCCACAATTTATATAGATTTAAAAGTTCCAGGAGAACAAGTAACACTCCCACAACTGATTCCTGGTTGGAATCATACGCAAGAAAAGAGCATTACTCCCCACACCACGGCTGATTCCTGGTTGGAATCATACGCAAGAAAAGAGCATTACTCCCCACACGTCGATATACTCGATACCCAAGGGGGCTCCATGTGAGCTGATAGAATTTATTGATTACCAGGACAGCGCTGGGATGCAAAACTTAGTCAGTATGCAGGATATGTCACAGTTTATTCAAATGCCACAAAAACTTTGTTCTATTACTTTGTTGAGTTGCCTCAATCACATTGGACCAAACCTCTCGTCTTGTGGCTAACAGGAGGTAAATTCTACTAACTCATACTTCTTGCTTAGCCGTTGTGGAAACAACATCCAGAACACCAGCTGCCTGGATCAAAGACTACAGCTACACTGGCCATAGACGTATACATGCTTCTCTCTAAAATGAAATTAAAAGGAAGGGGATGCATACATACCTGATACTCTTAAACTTGCAGGACCAGGATGCTCAGTTGGTGCTGGTGCTTTCTTGGAGATGGGATCTTTTAGAGTGAACAGTGATGGAAGGACGTTAATACTGCAACAAATATGCTTGGAATAATGGTATGACAATCAACCTAATCCCATTCTATAACCACAATAGCAAATCGTCTTGGCTTGAGGTAGCATGCGCCTTAAGATGACTTCCTTCTGAATTTTGTTATTGCAGTTGCAAATATAATATTCTTGGATTCTCCTGCTGGGGTAGGATACTCCTATGGCCCATCCACTATCTACATTACCACAGGCGACACGAGTACCACTAATGATACTTACACATTCCTCATTAAATGGCTCGACAGACTCCCTCAGTATAAATATCATCCCTTTTTTATAGCTTGTGAAAGCTACGGTGGCCACTTTGCACCAGAACTTGCATACATCATTAGCTCAACGATCAAACCACAGACAACAATGTCATAAACCTCAAAGGCATAATAGTATGCAGAGTAGCATAAACTCAGAAGTTCACTTTTTTGCACTTGCCAATAAGCACAGAACTCACCTGATGTTCTGTGAGTTGCAGGTTGGAAACCCACTGCTCAACTACGAGATTGATACCGGGTCTACTGATTATGATTTTCTTTGGTCACATGCTCTGATCTCGGATGAAACCCATTCCCAGATCCTTGAAGTTTGTACCAACTACACTGTCCCATCAACAGAATGTAATCACTTGCAAGCCCAAGCCACAAGGGAGGTTGGCAATCCCGATGGCTACGTCGAAGAATTCATCAACCTGTACGAATGCTCCTGTTTGCTAGGATCCTGCACTGAAAAATCGACACCATTGGTTCAGCAAGTCTTTTAGTCCTACACAACCATATATTTGAAACTTCATAGCATGGCACAAACCTCTTGGCAACTTGATAGTTCACAAAACTAAAGGGACAAGTTTTAAACACGCATATCAAGAGTGGCATTTGCCTCGACAGAAACCAATCATTGTGCAAAAAAACTTCATCCTTCAGATGCTGTTTTTTTTTTTTTTTTTTCACAAGTCAACCATACAACTTAAACGTATTGGACTGGACATAGCACAACAAGAGCTGTTATATCAAAAATCGCATTGGAACAATGCCACAATGCAGATCTTACAATAGATATGTTCAAAACATACTCCATTGCAACTATTATCGTTAACATTCATGGAATCATTCCCCTTCATTTTAATAAGTTGCTGACAATGTTCTACAAGGTTGATAACTATGATCCTTGTTCCACCAACTATGTGAACTCGTACCTGAATCTAAGAGAGGTGCAAGAGGCATTTCATGCAAAACCAACAAATTGGAGCATATGCAGCACGAAATTCAACTTATAAATGCAGCACAGGTTGATCCTATACATTCACCGACCATAACATGCAATTATTGCCACACAGTAACTTGCAGCGAGTTATGCATCTGGATCTACAGGTATGTTTAGAAACTTGATGCAAATGCATAGCTTAGAATGGCTGATGTGCCGACAAAAATAAAAAATAAAAATGGGCATCAATGTGTGATCCACTTAACCAAGATCATGAATTCTGGCTACACATGATTTTTTCAGCGGAGATGTTTGACGGTATTCTACCAGTGACATCAACCACGAAAATACTAAGCAGCATTCAACTTCCAATAGCGACCTCTCGGTATCCATGGTTCACAAACAAGCAAGTAGGAATTTCACCATATTTTGAACCATTTTTCAAATCCAAACAAAAGTAGTAGACTGTAGACGGACTTCAAACCAAAAGAGTTACACATCATCACATCACCACAGGTTTAAAGTCAAAATTTCAAAATAAAACTTGGTGTTTCAAGGTCATCGATAGGCTAACCTTTTTCCGTATATATAAGCTCCATTTCACGCCATGGTTCACGAAAATTTTCATGCTTAGTTCACCTTCACCTCGTGTACAAGATAAGCGAATCTATACAGACCATAGAAAACAGTTTATTCTGGTGTAAGACCATGTACAGAATCGCTTCTTCCAAACCCTGCCTTAAGAGAAGGCCTTTGAAATTAGGCCCAACTTGTTAGGGATCAGAAAATCTAGTCATTCTCAAGTAACAAATAACCATTGTGTTTTTATGAATAAGAAAAAACCTTATGTTTCATCATACACATGTGCGGATTGGTGGGCATGTGATAGGATGCGAGGGACTGACATTCATAACAGTAAGAGGAGCAGGACATCAAGTACCAAGTTACCAGCCACTGCGAGCATTGTCGGTGTTCACATCATTCCTCAATGGGACACTTCCTTCATCCTAAGTAGATAAAATTAAGATCCATGCTAACAGATTTTTTTTTTTCCCTTTACAACGAAGACACATCCAGCATATTGTATAGCGAAGCAATAGAACAAAGCTCCCAGTAATTTCATAAAATTCAAATTAATTATGTGAAGAAAAAAGGAGCCTAATAACTAATGTCCAGAAAGCCAAGAAACTCTTGATGGAAGTTTCATGAAGTTACCATTACTGGTCTATATTCAGCTACTGCCAGTGACATACGCAAAATCATGATTTAGTTATTTACTATGTCTTGCCGTGTTATTATGCCTTGCATAGAAATAGAGATTTTTTTTCTTGATAAAGATCCACCTCAATAATCTATTCTAGATGCTTAAACTTCGAACCTTGATCAGTTCACCAAAAGTGGACCTAATCCTAGCAGAAAATCTGGTAAGCAAGTTCACAAGTAGCATTCCTCTAGGTAAAAGCTTCCTACTAAGAAGATAGTCATGGAAAGCAACGGCAAGATGAAAGATAAAGCTTTACACCTACTACCAACATCAGTTGCCTTGACCACATAATTTGGTTAGCAGAAGGTTAGAAGCAGGAAGCATTCTTTCCCAGTATGATATGTATTTCATAATCAAGATAAGATGAGCTGCAGTACATAGAGGTACTTAATTTGCACATTGATTCCACCTATCTAGCGTAGTTTGAACGGCTCAAAAAAGGCTTGAGGTGATTAGCTTTTCTATTCGGCCTATGGATCCTCTCTTGATCATCTATCATCTCAAAGCTAAATAGCAACAAGTTTGCATATATTTTGAAAAATACGATATTTATGGAAAAAGGAAAAGGAAAACACCGACTTTTTTACCGTCTGACTCCAAATGAATCATTATACAAATTTTAGCTGTTTTACTAATGAACCATAATTGAGAACTTAATCAAAACTAGAATCAATAGATTCAGGTTCATCATCATCGAATCGTTACCTAACAGCTCAGAAAGTAACTAGCACTTCATAGCTTCCACTCCCAAGGACCACAGCATTAAACCAGATCCCGCATTCCCAACCACGGTGACACAATATTCCCCATAAAAACCTTGTCAACTCATTAAAATGATCGATTACCAGAGATCATACCACACTAAGAAGAAACAAGATGAAAGAACTTGCATACCTCTTGTTTATGACCCTCTGCCTTTGCCTCTCAATAACCAGCGTTAGTAGTACGAGAGATGATCGAGCTCGGAACTTGTATCGGGTAAAAAGGTCCACGAGGTCAGGTGATACTGCAACAACAAACTCCTGGATAGAATTTCATACAAGAAATGAAATTTCTTCTGCATATATAGCAGAACAAGACGGGTGCATGCGGGCAGATAAAATTGGAGAATTACCAGGCCAGCCCGGTGATGTGGATTTCGATCAGTATGCAGGATATGTGACTGTGGATTCAAACGCTGAGAAGGCTTTGTTCTACTACTTCGTAGAATCGTCTGAAGATCCATGGTCAAAGCCTCTGATCTTGTGGCTCTCCGGAGGTAAAGCTATTGAATTCATTTGGACTACCTTTAACAACACTAATGAACATCGTTTCTGCAAAAACTTGAAAAAAATAGGCATACCTTTGAAAATTACAGGGCCTGGATGTTCCTCAATTGGTGCGGGGGCTTTTCTTGAGTTGGGACCTTTTAGAGTCAACAGCGACGGGAGAACACTTTTCCGAAACGAATATGCATGGAATAATGGTATGATGATTTATCCAAACAGTGTTCATTGCAAAATTTACTTGAGGATGACTTCTCTCCTACTCTCATGAATGGCAGTGGCAAATGTAATTTTCTTAGAATCTCCTGCTGGAGTAGGATACTCATACGGCAATTCATCCACCATTTTCAACAGTACTGGTGATTCAAGTACGGCGAACGATGCTTATATTTTCCTAGTAAAGTGGCTTGACAGATTCCCACAGTACCAATCTCGTCCATTCTTCATAGCTGGAGAGAGCTATGCTGGCTTTTATGTGCCTGAACTAGCATATACCATTCAGCTCAACAACGAACAAAACACAAGCGCCCCGTTCATTAACCTCAAAGGAATAATTGTACGAGAGTTTAATCCTAGTTGCTTTTCCCACTCTTTATAAGTACGACTTACGAGATATTCCTGCGATTCGCAGGTCGGGAATCCTCTGCTTGATATTCAGATGGATAATGTAGGAGAATTCGACTATCTGTGGACTCATGGCCTGATATCAGATGAAACTCACGCCCAAATCATTCAATCATGCAACTTCACCAACATTTCAGCAGATTGCAATGACCTGCAAACCCAAGCCGTACTGGAGGCTGGCAATCCTAATGATGAGTTGGAGGTCAACATCAACTTGTACAACATATATGCCCCTGTTTGCTTGAATCCTGCACCAAAACATGGAACTGCAGGTTCAGTAAGTATTCTCAAGTGGCTTAATCTTTATAATCTAAAAAAATCATAGCTAGGGAGTACAACTTTCAGTCATAGGAATTACATGTAATCTGACCAAGTCATCATCACATGTAACTAATCAGAATGATGTATGACCACATTTTTTTAAGGTTCATTTTGATCAAATTGCACACAATTCATTGGCAGGTCGACGACTTCGATCCTTGTTCGACCAACTATATAGGCTCTTATCTGAATCTCAAACACGTTCAAGAAGCTCTTCATGCAAAGCCTACAAATTGGAACCTCTGCAGGTAATTGACATTCGAGAACGTGGCGTAATTTCTACTGTTCGTTTAGAATTAATGTGTTAACATCATTAGCTTCTATTCACCATCTGCAGTAACTTCAACTGGACAGATAAGCCGCAGAGTGTACTTCCTATCATTCAAAAGCTCATAGCATCCAACATAAGAGTGTGGATCTACAGGTGAGTTAAGTAGCGTATAGCCCACATGCATGTCACAGCTATTTTTCTAATGACTGACAAAGTTAACATTACTAGTAACATTAGAGACGACATGAAGCATGGGACACACTTTTGATGATACTAGCCGAGCCATTTCGCCTCTTTGTGAAAGAAATTCCACCCAGAAAGCAACTGTATAAAGTTCTTAGTAATGACACCAAGGCAAGACCTACAAAAGATAGTAATTGCCAAAGTGGAAATTTTGAAAGGTAAGGAAAGTCAACCTTTTACAACCCAAATGCAAGTTTTAACAGGAGTAATATATCCTAAACCCAAATGCAAAAACCGGTCATAAACAATGTTCAGAGTAGTAAATTGCATCTTCGGTTAATTTAGCTAATAATCAACCTTAGCCTGAATGGTCTGTGCAGTGGAGATACGGATGGAGTTCTTCCAGTGACGTCAACAAGGTACTCACTGAACAGTCTAAAGCTTCCCATTCAGACCTCTTGGTACGCATGGCTCATAAACAGACAGGTACAATGAAATAAACACCTCACAAATCATAGAACAGACTTCTAAATTATACAAACTTCTGCAATCAACAAGACACCATATTTCGGAGGAATACACTTCACGGCATAATATTTCTATATTTCAGGTTGGAGGGTATGTTGTGGGGTACGAGGGATTGACATTCGTGACAGTAAGAGGAGCTGGACATCAAGTGCCAAGTTACCAACCAGAGCGAGCATTGGCACTCATTACATCATTCCTTCAGGGCACTCTGCCTCCATCATCCTAGGTAGCCAGAGTTCTATCCATGGTGAAAAACAGGAAGTTGAGGGTGAAGATCATGAGCAATGCATGGACACACAATTGTATATGGAAGAATTTATTGTGCTAATGTTCTTTGTCTTCCACAAAATGTCCAAGCAGAGAAACGTGTTACTCAAACAATGTAGGAAATACCAGTAGAAGGGTATTAATGCAGCATATAATACACACATTCTTTGAAAGAGACCTGAAAATGTCTCCGAACACTCTCAGCAAAGCTTGGAGATGAGATACATAAACAGTTATTAGTTCCTAGTATTTAGAGAAGTCCAAATGTAAATCATACCCATATTATTCGTGGCAGAAGAGACTTGGAATAAATTTTCTTATTGTGAATTTAGAAATCCGTACCAAGGTGACCAATGGCTGGTTTAACAGGGTGTTTCTGCTAATCTGCCCAAGGATTCTCACTTGCTTTCGCTCAACAGATTTAGTATTCAGTCATTTGGTGTCTTCTAAGTGGACCATATATTAGCTCCATCAGGGTCAGTACCTGCATAAAGAATAACAGACACCAAATGCTAAATTTAATCAGCTCTTCTTGTAGCTCATAAATTGCAAAGGAAATTGCAGAACAAGGATTGGAAACTCCACATGCTTTCACCCCAAAAAAAAGAAAAAAAAAGAAAAGAAAAGTGGACCGCGATGGACATTGCAAATCATATGTGCAAAGTCTCCGACTTACATCATTGGAGGTAAACAACGGAAGGAGTGTTCCTAAATCTCTCAATCACGGATTTGACAATGAGCAGTAGTTCACAATTTCTCAATAGAGGAACTATAGATAGAAGATCCCGAGCGACCTAATTGCATAACTTAAATGCATGACCTGTATATTCTGCCGCGTGGTTATCAGAACTGGACTGACTAGTTGGACATATATAACTGGAGCCAGTCTAAGACAAAATATCAGATATACGAAACCCAAAACCAACAAGACCTCTAAAAAATCACAATAAAAACAAGGAAAAACAAATGCACAAAACTAAAAACTAAACCAGACAGCCCAACTGCGACAAAACCAAATGTCACCTCCATGAAACCCAACCAAGGAACCCACACATTGACCAGTTCAACTAAGATCCCCTTATGTTGTATTCCCTCTGTCCCACAAAAAGATGGGACACTACGTATTTTGCATTATTCTATACGCATGAATACAAATCTCGTTTTTATATCAAATCACGTCTGATCGTCCCGCAACATGTATTAGGTCAAACTTTGCATTGACACGCGTGTCAAATCAATCTGTTGCATCGGGACGGAGGGAGTATAACAATACTCATAAACGGATCATACACGAGCGATGACAAACTCGCCTCCCATCGTCACACGACACAAGACACAATCAATATACACACAATCAAGGACAAAAATTATTATCCCAACAAACCAAAACAGATGCCTTTAGAAACCCTAACCGTTGCACCAAATACATGCAACAAAATCTCGCAACACATCATACTATTCGATGAAGACTTCGAGACAATGAGAGCGTTTGGATTCAGATTCGATTCCGATTAGGGTTTAAGGTTTCGAACCTTGAAGAGAGCATGATTTGAGGGAGCCGTTGAGTTTCGGCATTGTTGCGATCGTGCCGCGGCGGCTATGTGAGTGTCGGTGCTGGTTGTATGCTGCGGTTTTGATTTGCAGTCGGCTTCGGCGTTTTCCTCTCAACGGAGGCGCCGGCGGTGGAAGTCAACGGATATGTCATGATATTTGACCGACGCCCAAACAAACACCGTTAACTGATCTCTCCTTTGCGAGCCGATCACTTTACAATTCCCACATTTACCAAGTTGTATTGAAGCACAGTAATGCAAGGATCGTCTTGGAAGTTTCCAAGTCACGGGGATAATGATGGTGGGATCAATTCTGAATCTAAAAAACGAGTTGTCGATAAGGATTTGATAATAAAAATTGATTGAGACTTATAATAATTATTATCTTTTTGTGTCATGTTAGTTATCCAGAATGAGCCTTGCCAAGATCGTCAACACAAGAGAAGAGCTTCTAATCCATTGATATAGAACCTTAGTACAATATTAGGAAAATAAAGGGAAGGAAGCTCGAGGAGAGTGAATTATTCGACTAATTTCAATAGAAGAGTCTAAATCCGAAAATGTGCTTAGTACAACCACCTGCAAAGGGTAAGACCATCGCCTATCGAAAGAAGGGATGACTGATCATTTGCTAGAAAGCTATTCAACTTGATCAGTGCTCCCCTGCCTTTCCTCATGAACTCCTCAATCGGATCGCTCTCATCCAATGCAACTGAGCCAGGCCAGAGAGTGTTGTCGTGGGCGATGATCCCTCCGACCTTCACTAGTTTTAAAAGTTGCTCGTGATAGTCGATGTAGTCTTCCTTGGTAGCATCCACAAATGCAAAATCAAACGCGCCCTCGCCCTCTCCCTGCAAATGCATCTCATGAGACATAAGAACATACTAAATGGAAACACATTTAAGCGCGAATGTTACCTAGTTCATGTTTATGGTTCGACATCAATTTTTTCAAGAATGTGATGCCGTGATGATCATACACAAAGATCAGTATATGAACAATCGGCGCAAAGATCAGTATATGGTGATGTCAAAGTTTTCATCGAGGATGCCTCAGTTAGTCAACCCATTTCGGGCCGAAGAACCATGCTTCCTACTAATCATCTAAGAAAGAGGCGCAAACAGAAAAACCTATAACCTTGGCAATCAAGTCTTGCAAAACTTGTTTGGCGTCTGCTTGAACAAAATCAATCTTGTGATCCACCCTTGCCTTCTGAATAAAGGGCAACCCTGTCTTGTAAGCTTCTTCATTAGGATCAATTGCGAGAACCTGAGACAAGAGTCATCAGTATCAAAAAGGCGAAATTTCTTGCTTTCTTTTTTTTTTTTTTTTTTTTAAGTTTTAACACACATCAAAGGATTCAAACTTAACTTTTCCCACTTCAATGATTGTAGGCGACGAGCTAGAAGTTCAAGTAATTTCCTGAACATACCTTGCCATCCTTTGGCAAAGCCAGAACTGTGGTAAGAAGAGAATAGGCAGTGAACACTCCGATTTTGATGGTCTTCTTGGCATTCATTATCTTAAAGAAACATTGATAGGAACTGTACTTCATCCATATCAACGTTCATCGTGCTCCTATATTGCAAGCCATGAGTTTGCAATATTCATCAGTTTGCATCTAAGCATATTAGAGAGGTAAAGCTGTGTGCATCATTTTATCTTCAGATCCAGTACTTCATGGGATGTTATTGGTTGTTAATTGTCACATATATATTTTTTGTTGTTAATTGTCATATGATGACCAATATTTGTATTTCTCAACAGTGGCCTCCCTTGGCTCCTTCAGCTGCTCGTGCTCCCACGGATATGCACTGGTCCGCAGAATGTACTGCATCACACAGATACACAAACCACGCTCAAAAATAAACTTGCATGGTCCAACTTTTCACTTGGACAGTGTTAATATATACATCGGCGGATGTTTGATCATTAATTCAAAATTTGGATAGAATTGATATCAAAGAATTAGTTCTATTTAAAATTCAAACTGATGTAAAACACCAATATAAATCTTACTGGATAGATCGTCGAACAAGCTAATGCACACTAATCAGATCATTAGTGAAAAAAGGACAGTGAGACACCTCATGAAGAGCTTCGCTTTTGAGTATACCCTTGCTATTGCTCGATCATGATCGAGTGCTGGTGCTCGCTAAAGTTAGGCCCATATTTATAGTCCAAGAAGAAGCTCATTGTGTTGTGTGCAAAACGTTTCTCGGATTCTCGTGGACCGTTAGATGAATGCAGCTTTCAAGCATGGATAGAACGACTATGGAGGAGGGGAAAAAACGAACAACTACTTATATATGTTATCAGCCTATAATTTATTTTTGGATTAAAATATGATTCTAGTTCACTCATAATTTATTTATATAAAAAATATGAATATGTTAACCAATAGATTTATCAATTATGAATTATTCATATATATATATATATATTATTTTTTTATATAAACTTAAATAAATATACTGACATATATGTATCGGTTTGTTATCATAATAATAAATCGTTAACCTGAATATTCCAATCAAAGACATGGATCCATAATTGGTGGGTCCGTGGGTTCAGTCAAGATTATGATTTTGTTGTCCAGTCATTCTCCTAGAAACCAATGGCTCCAACACAAACGAACCCTTATCCAAACACATCTAAGCAAATTTCCACAAAACATGATGCATCTCCATGTATCATCTGTAACAGACCCGATACTAGTATAAGAATTCATATTCTTCATCATGGAAATATCTACTCAGTGTTTTTCATATGCTAAGCTTAATTATCCAGTGATAAGCAGCGGCTCAAAGTTTATTAATCACTCAACGCCAGCACTTTCCCCCTCAACGAATACTCTCTTCAAGGATTTCATTAGACAGCCGATATCTGTGAAATACAGGGCTACTTATCGGGAGAGATTCGGAGTCGTTTTCGCCTCGTCGTTGCCGCAGAGCCAACCGTTGGTCGAGGATGGTGTTGATCAGGGATGGCTCCTTGAGCCTGTTGGTGAGCTGTTTACTGCGAGTGTTTGTTATTTATTCGTGATATATCTGTTCGAGATATTTATGAATATGTTTATCTATATCGATCCTGAAGAAAAAAATAATACTCCATAATGTATATATATGAATAATCTATAACCCATATGCTTAGATTTTTTGGGCTAAAAATTTGACCTGATTTACATGTATATGCTACTCATACGCAGTTTAGATGTGGTTTCTCCCCTCAAGAATTGTTATACGTGTTATAAATAGGTTTATATTCCCTTCATCCTGAATTAATTGAAATGTTTTGACTCGGCACGAGAATTTATGCGAGTGTGAAATTTAACGAAGAATGAATATTTTTTTTGTGATAGTGAGGTTTATTATAGTCGTTATGAGAGGAGTCATAATGTAGCAATTGAGATGATTTTGATTTTTTTATATTAAAATATTATCCAAAATGGAAACCTTTTATTTATTTTGAAATTAACTAAAAAAAATATTTCAATAATTTGAAACGGACGATTACATGTAATTCTACTGTTGGGTTCAATGAAATCACCCGGGAGTTGGTGGTAGATGATTTTTGTGTAGAAAATTGGTTGAAATAGTGCCATTTTGAATGAAGCAATATGCGCAATGACATAATAATGTGTAGATGAGTTTCCAAGTAGTAGTATATATGTTAGCTAAAACAGTTCTATAACCAAAATAAAATAAAATTGAAACAAAATTTCTCTTTGGTTGATGTATAGAAAAGTTCTTTCATTCTAAGAACCTTAAAACGAAAGCAAAATACTGACAAACTAAAACGAAAAAAACACCGAAATCTCGAGTAATATGAGTTCTTTCTTCCGTTGCCGTTTTATTGACTGCATTGTTTAGAAAATAAATACTTATCATTGTTTTCACTATTAACTTTATCGCATGGCATTGTGTAGGAGATGGAGATTGGAGGCACATAGGATACAAAGTGCAAATGCCAGGTTCATATGAAATAGTTTCTGTAAGTGAAAGTTTCTACCTTTTGTAAAACTGTTTGCAAGTTTATTAAGCACAAAAACAACTAATCCAGCAATCCCAGATAAATTAGGAGGTATTGACTTGACACGATTATTAAGAAATTGAAATGACTTTGTTACTTTTTATCAATATGTCCCTATTGGAATAGTGAATGGATGAATAGTATTTATGAGTGGGTAGAGAAAGAAATAAGATAAAGTAGACAGAGTAAGGATAAAAATTATAAGTGGGTAGAGAGAAAAAAAATAATGATAAAAAAGATGATCTAATATAAACTAGGAATATTTTGAACATTTTGACATAAAAAACTTGTTAATTTAGGAAATGTTATAATTTATGTAAGTCGTTTATTTTTAGTAATATATTTCAATTTATTTGAGACGGAGGAGATATTATTATTTTATTTCATGATTCAATGTTAATATCTTTTTATTCTTCAGGATGAGGTGACCATAGGCCGGGTTCCTGATAAAGCAGATCTCGTTATCCCAGTTGCCACAGGTAATATTTGGGTTCCTGACAGTGGTGTTTGAGGGCAGAACTCAGATCAACTGACCTCCAATGATCGTACTTGTTAGCCATGATTTGGACGAGATTAGTCGATTGTTTATAGAATATTCATAAAATTTAATGATACAATATTGTTGTTCCAAGATAATTAAGTAACAGGACGAGAATTCACTGATTATGTTTTTCTTCTGTGCGTAACATGTATTGAGTTTGATTCTGATCCACAATGCGCATTTGCTGCTGATCCTGCTAGGCGCTAGCTATGTTAAACCTTTTCTTCTGCTTCAAAATTTTGCAGTTTCTGGTTTACATGCTAAGATACAAAGGAAAGGAGGAAGTCTATTTATCACGGATCTGGGCAGCACAAATGGAACCTTCATCGACGAGAAGAGACTGAAACCTGGGCTCAAGGCCAACGTACAACCAGGAAGCTTTATTGCATTTGGTAAACTGTCCTGCTTTAGTCTGAATGTTTTCGACTTTGTCAAGTTCATTGGGTTAAGTAGCCTAAGTTCATCTCTATTCTCGAGATCTTCAGTGTGTATCTGAAAGATAATAATAGCTCGGTGAGGCTTCTTTAAATCTCTCGCTTATAGACCTTCTACGTGTTTCAGGGGATATACATCTAGCGATATTTCGTGTCTCCAAACTTCAGAGGCCTACTGAAGCTTTACAGGAACCTGGAGAACCAAGGGAGATAGCAATTCCTGAAGGTGTAAGCGAGGCTGCTGCAACTGTGAGCTGAAATGTGGCCGAATAATGTACTTTATCAGATAACAAGATGAATAATACCCAAGACGAGGCATGTGATCATGAATAAGCAATTTTGTAAAGAAACATAATTATGTTTTCTGTTTCTGCTTGTTAATAAAATAAGATCACAGTTATGTGAATGAATCAATGGCACTGGTGCATTTGACTACTCATGTATGGAAATACCGGATTGTAGATCATCAAAATTACACGCCTCTTTGCTTCTCATCGTTTCAAATCCCTAGAGATTTCTCCCTCAGTGCACTATATTCGTCACAATTCACTTATGCCACCGTTTATCACATATTTGAGGGTTTTCCTATCTCATTACAATAAAAAGTTTTTTCCGGTCATACACCAAGTCACATAACACCACAATATAAACAACCATCCAAATCACATCCTACTTCAAAATAGACTGTCAGAAAAGAAACTCTTTTTCATGGTGGTGTTGGTTTTGTCTGTGAGTTTGATTTTGAAGGGGAGGGGGCACAGTGCCGTATTGATATTGTCCAAAGCCTCACCGTGTTCTTCCTTGCGATAAATAAGAGCAGAGGTCAGCAGTTGGGTTCGGTCGAGAAATTGTTGAATACATCAAAATCTAAACATTATTGAGGTAGCAGTTGATCGTCCACCCGACTAGCCACATCGCTTGCAAAATCAAATTCTCAGAAGTTCCATTTCCCTCGCCAAAATGTGGCACCTAGCCAGACTACCAAGGCACTTCATGCCCATCCCGAGATCCTCGAATGGATTCCCCCTCGCCATCTTCTTATACAAATAGCTCTCGAATGTCATCCTCTGCACATACTCATCCCCGCATATCTCCACCATAGCCTCCCTAGTCACGTCGCTACTGTAAAAAACCCTCTGCAACAGCTCCAAAAACTTAAACGTACTCCGGTACTCTCCGTCCCACCTCTTCAAGTACTCCCTCATCAAATCTTGCTCGTTGATCATCCGAGTCCCACCTTCGGACGCCCTCACTATCGCCTCACCACACATCCTACCGGACTTAGCAGCGAAGTAGATACCCTCTCCGGAGCATTTTGTGACGTACCCTGCAGCATCTCCTACTAAGGCGACTCGACCACGAACCCGGACAGGACGTGGGTGTTCGGGTATCGGATGGGCTTCGACTTTGATCAGTTCTCCGCCGTCGATCTTGGGCTTCGCTCGAAACTTGATTCCTTGTTGGTAGACTTTGATGTCAGATTTGGAGTGGATTGTGCCCGTGCCCACGGCCACATGATCAGACTTCGGGAATACCCACCCGTAGAAGTCCGGCGACACGTCCTGGCCTAGATACATCTCCGCCAGGTTTTCGTAGTGCCGCATTTTCTCTTCCGGAAGTTTGATCCTCTCCTGAAATACATGGAAATTAATGCAAGTTTATACTCAAAAAAAATTTCCATCCGGCCTCAAATTCATATCCTCATGATCTAACATGATTTGGGTAGCAACAATAGATGTTTTCGCGATTCCTATGACATTTGAATTATTTCCCCTCCCATGCTTTGCGGATGAAAGGAAACAAAAAGCAGAAAAATTTCACCCCTTGCCTGAAATGCAATGGCGCAACTATAGCTCCCAGCCTTGATAGCCTTTGCCACTCTGCCATTAACCCCGTCGGCTCCGACCACGACGTCAACGACCACACTCCTTCGACGCCCACTTTCATTGTACTCCACCACATAGTCTCCGCCCGTCATCGTGGGAACCACGACATCAGTAACCAAACCCGATATCAGCTCCGCCCCGCTGGCCTGAGCTCTCGATCGTAGAAACGAGTCGAGGACCTCCCGTCGCGTCATGGCAATGAACTCGCCCGGCAGGAGAGTCTTGCCGAAGTCGACTGTCACGTTTGAAGGCGAAATGATCCTCATTCTCGTCACCTTACGGTCGACCAGCGATAGTGGAATGGAGAACTCGTCGAGCATACAGAGCGGGATGGCGCCGCCACATGGCTTGGCGCCGCCAGGATTGCGTTCAAACAAGAATGTTTCGATCCCATTGGACGCCAGCGCGTCCGCGGCTGAGGCGCCCGCCGGGCCACCTCCAACCACCGCCACCCGGAGCTCGTGACAGGAGATCAGTGGGTATTGGAGGGTTGGTTTTCGGCTGGCAGCGAAGGTCCTCGGTGCTTTCCGGTAAGAATGGAAGTTGATGCATGTTTGAAGAGAAGCCATCGATGGTGAGGATTAGTAGAGCAGTGACTAGAGTGAGATCGATCAAGCAATGGCGTTGGTGCTGGTGCTGGTTAATTAAATATTTTCTGGCCATTGTTTGTTGTAGCTTTGCTACTTTCAAGATTTGGAAATCTGGTCACGGACGAAATTGCCTATTGCTTTTTGGTAGTACTAAGATTCCATTTCTTCCCACTAACCAAAAAGAGGTCCAACATTGTCATGTTTTTGGACCAATGTGACAATCTCGACCCGAAATGTGTTACCTTGACGGCTTGACCCGATATGAAGCAAACCACTAAGAGCTCGGTGCATTCTCATTTAGTTTCTCATAAAACTACAATATGAATTTCGCTAGCATAGATCGCAATCGAGACGCTTTCTAACAATAAGCTATCTAAAACGAGTGAGGAGTCCAAGCCGGAACTTGCTTAACCAGTAGTAAAAAGATTCACTTAGCAAAACACATTTGACACAGTCCAACAAAGTTCCATGCTCTTATGGTACCGGATTCATCATGTACACTAATGAAGATTCAAACAGCATTTCAGTAGCTTAATGACAATATCCATTACTTACAACCTTCAACCCGGAGAATGTCAGACATCAACCATTTTTTCCCGAAGAGACCTTGTAAGCAAAAGCTTTTCGGTGGCATGGGACAGCCCACATATGAGTGCCTCTATATGACATGATTGTACGCATGCCTATAGCAGGAGGCGGCTTCACCGGCGCGAGATTTTCGACCAAAGGACGACCAGGAAGAGACACAATAGTGCAAACAGCACGACGTGGAGGATATGACTTGATCCCCTCTGGACTACGCTTTTCTTCAATCTTCTCATGTTGTTCTTCACACCAGCTTGAGCTTTCATAACATTCATTTGCTGTATCACGTTCACATCAGCCAAAAAACAGATCAGATATACATACACAATAGAGTATATGGCACTGGTAATGCTCCATGTGTACACATGTAAATCACTGCAGAAGTTATTGCCACTATTGTCAAAGCATTCTGAGCTGAGTGGGATGTATACCAATTGATTCATAAAATCGTTCTGAAACTTGGCCTCAGTTTCAATCTCTTGAGCCACCTGTGTTTCAAGGTACACGCATAAGACATATTAAGCAATGCAACTAACCAGCATGATTCATACAAGGGTGAACAAGGAAAGATATGAATACCAGTCAGAATATTACATGTCTCAGTTGCCGAACTTGCTTCCTAAGGCCAGTGATTTCATCATCAAGGTCTCCCTGCATTGGGTCAATACGCAATTGTAATTCATCTGTGCCACCCACTTGTCTAGTGCTGAGTCCATCACTGAAATCGTATGCAAAGTTAAACCATTCAGAAAAAGGCCAGAGAAAGAATGTAACGAGCAGAATCGACCAAACAAAGGAAAATAAGACGAATCCACGTCAATATATGGATATAATCATAAGAGAAGTTGGGCGGTCAACCAAATGTATTTTTCAGATCTCTACAACTCTCAAGCCAAGGCTAAGAGAAAGGGTATGAGAATAGATTGAAGGTTCTACCTTGATCTGTAGGGAGCAGCACCACCTCTCATAGACATTGTAGATCAATCTGAGTGAGAGGCGACACAATTGAAGCTAAAGTGAAACACAAAATTCACTACAGAGAAGCTCTTCGGGACAAACAGGTCAATCTGAAGACTTTAAAATGAAGCCATATAGTCGCTTCCACAGGCAAGAGTTTCAAAAGTAACAAATTCAATTCAAGCCTGTGCGAAGAGAGACCAAAAATTTAACTTCGGTTTATCTTAATTCCCACATGAATGGTGGATCACAACAGGCTTTCAGTGACAGTATGGGCATGAACATCAAATTTTCAACAATCTCAACAACCCATAAGTACATTGCTCTAAGAAAAGGCGATTTAAAAGACTGTTCAGATATTTCTGGCACTGAAAAACCTAATACTGAAAGTTCATTAAAATGTTTAGTAATCCATTTAACCTACTGTACAATACCATCTAAACGTTGTAGCACGCCAAACCGTTTCAAACTTGAGTTCCCATTTGCGCATAACTAAAGGACAAACGCACAGCTCATAGCTCTCTAACAAACTATACTTAGAACTATGAGCTCGATCAGATTATACCCATGACTCGAGAATCGATTTTCCCAACGAAGCAACTCGTAGGCGATACCAACTAATAACAGACGAGACTTGTCCAATAACCCTGATTATTCTTGCAGGAAAAGAAAATTTAGATTCTTGCAGGCGATATTACGATATGAACTTGGTAATTAGTGTCTAATAATTCAACCAAACGAAACCCCATCAACACCCTAGCTATCGAATCAAAACTGCAATCAAACCTCGAGCCCTAGACTCACAACCAAATCTCCACAATCCGAATTAACCACTGGCCAAACCTCAAACCAAATCAAACAACCCGCATTTCATCAAATTCCAACAAACCAAGGACCGCTTCCAATCGAACCAAGCTCTGATATTCTAACATCATGGATAGAAAACCTAATCGAAATCGAGGATTGAGAAAGATGAAAAGGGGATTTGGAAACCCTAGAATCGCATTCGAAAGAGCACGAAAGTACCTGCGGATGAAACGCCGTCGTTTTGATGGAGGGGAGAATTTGGTTGGAGTTTTTATGGATGTTGAAAGAGGGAGTTGAAAGCAGATCCGACGGCGGAAAGGGGATTGTGCAACGTCATCCAATTGATTCTGAGCCGTTGGATTCCTAAAATTGGATTCTGATTTTCTTTCATCATCTTCGTACAGTTATTTTTGTCGATTGGGATTGACTCGATTATAGATCATTCATTCCATAATAGGATATTAATCGACGAAACACATGATCGTTCCAATCTTCTGCTTGGATATGATTAATAAATTGTGCCATCATTTAACACCAAAATCGTACTTCGTTAACCAGCATGTAACCATTAGCAATTTTAGGGGAGGACAGACAAGCAAGAGAATTTATACAGAAGAGGGTTAGCCATTTCGATCCGATAAAAAAAACAGCACATTTCAGTCTCGTTAGTTTCAACACTCATAAACAATGTAGTCTCTCACTTGCATCAATCAGGACTAATGAAACTGGCAGGACGAGCTGCAAAACTGATCATCTTGCTCGGAAGCAATCCACCCTGCGCACGTAGAGTGCAGGGAATACGCAAAAACATAAAATTCATAAGTTATTTAATATTATTATTTTATTATAATTTTTCATCCCACACTATTATAGCTGATAATTAAGAAAGAAAAATATAACTAATGCGTTTGTGTAAATGAAGAAAAAAAAAATCGAGGAGATGATGTGATATAAACTAAGGATATTATAATCTTTTACACCCTCAAAAGTTATTAATTAAAAAATATTATAATTTATATGGAATATTAATTTTTAATAATGTATCATAATCTATTTGAGACAAATAGAATATTTATTATGGGACATTCAAATTAACAAATATTGTAAAGAAAGTATTTAATATTATAATATTATTATTGTGAAAATCAAAACTAATAATAAAACAAAAATTATAATTATTTTGTATGTATGTTTATATATATAGGAACATATTTTAATGATGTAAAAGTCAATGTAGTGGCTACTACTAATACGACAGATTGATAATTTTATACTATAAATTGATAAATATGTATAATTAAATTTTTGGATTTTTTTCATAAGTAAAATCGGATTTATATACATTAAACAAATTATAGTATGAATTTTTAACTTATAATATAAAATTTTTAATATATAATTTATAATAACAACCACTACATTGTTTTTTACAATACAAACGACGTGTCGTATATATATTTATATAATATTTATTGGATTTTTCATAATATCTTTTTATAAGAGTCGGATTGTGTATAATTTTAGTAACAAAGACTTTTTATATTTTTTGTTATATAGATTATAATTTTTTTAATTTTTTTATGTTATAGAATTATTTTTAAAATTTTTTTATAATAATTTCATGACCAGTGAAATAAAAAAGACATCCAACATTGGTTTAAAAAAAATCAAACGTGACGAAACTACGGGTAAACTATCGCGTTTTGTTTCATGGTCCCACGTGGCCCCAATCACCCCTACCTCATTCCCAACCGAAACTCCCCCATACCACAGAACCCTAAATAACCATACCCTTCGATCCAAATCGACGGCTGGAAATACACGCACACAATCCTCGCCCTTCATCATCGTCCGCTTGGATCGAAATCAACGGCTAGAACTCCATCATCAATTCTCCTCCTCCATAGTCGACTCTGCAACTGCGAGGAAACCCTAGCTATAAGCTCCCCAGCTTCCCATTAATCCTGATAATAATAATCTCCGGTGTGTGATTGGGTTGAATTGTAATTTCCAGTGTTTGATGTGTGTGTTTTTATTTGTGCTCATGTTTTTTTTTACTTGGCTTCATCATTTTTTTGTGCTAATCAAAATCAAAATGGAATCGTTAGTATTGATACAGTTTAACGTTCTTAATAGTGCAATTATTTTGGCAACAAGTGTAGAGAATCTGTTGCTTGCAACACATAAAGCTTGTCTACTGCTAGGTTGATAGAAGTGCAGATCACATGAATTTTACTAACGGATCTTTTTTGTTTTGCGTGTTGGAATCAAAATAATAACTTATGAGTTGATTCGTTGTAACACAAATTATAAGAAATCTTCACTGCAAGTTTTGCTAACATTTCACCCCATTATACCAACTGCAATGTGTACATAGGTAAAATTTTAGTATATATATATGAAGCAGAGTCCAGTTGTGTGGATGAAGCATGGCTGCAGTTTATGAAAGTGAAAATGAAGATTTTGAAAATAAGTTGCCCTTCATTGAATACATTTAATGTTGAAGTGCTGTCTAGGGTTTGTAGGATCATATGTCTTATACGGAAATATAAGCATAACTTTATGATTCTACGAATAAGTGGGTATTTTCTTTTTTGCTCATGCGATCATTACACTTCCATTGCTTCTTGTACTTGCTAGTCTTGCTTCATTTGGGTTTGGTTACCTTGATCCATGTGTAAGACAAATGGTTACGGTATGGTTTGAAATCAAATTGTTCAGGGTAGAAGGGAGAATGAGCAACTTGTTATGAAATTCATTGAAATTGAAAAGAGGAACGAAAATAAAAATGATGGAGGCTGCTTGTATTGTGTAGGTTTTTGGTTCTAGATGCAATCATTATCAGACATAAAAATGATTTGAGATTGTTTTATGTTGTTCTTAGCACTTTTTATTTGTTTCGGAGTGTTTTGAACAGGTTTGAGTTGTTTTTATGGTGTTTTTAACCTTTTGAAGTGTTTTTGTAGCAGCAAGCTCATGCCTCGATATTCATCAGATTTCTGTAGTTGTATAGGAAACAATGATTATGGCGAGTATACTGGAACTGACTTTATGATGGTGAAAACTTTGTCGATCCATTCAGAGCGGGTACGCATAGGATGGGTGGAGGTGGAATTGACGCCTCAGATAATATGAGACCATGGATTGCTTTGTGATTAATGCAGAACAAGAGAGAATGGGTTGTGGTGTGATTCATAGGCCAGGTGAATATGGAGAGCTGAATGCATCTGCGATCAAACATGACATTGGGATTCTTGAGCCCAAGTTGGGTATGGAATTTGACTCTGAGGATGCTGCCAAGAGTTTCTATGATGAATATGCCAGACTGGTTGGCTTCAGGACAAAAGTTTTTCCCCTTGGCCACTTGAAACCTGATGGCGTGATTACTTCTTGTGTACTTGTGTGTGCTAGAGATGGTTTGAAAAGGAAAACGTCCGATTCCTGTGAGGCTATGTTTGAAGTAGAGCTGAAGGTGACAGATGGGTTGTCACTAGATTTGTGAAGGACCATAGCCACACTGTTGTGAGCTCTAGCAAGGTGCGATACCTTAGACCTCATAAGCATTCTGCTCGTGCTGCTAAGAAAGAGGGTGGAAATCACCAGCTCATGGACGCTGTTCCAAGTGGCTATATGAATGCATCTATTGATGGAGCCCTTACATCCCCTGAAGCTAATTGTCTTGTTGGAAGCATACCTCCTGTAAAATCAAATTCTATGGCTAAAGGCTCAAGTTCCATGAATCATAGGCATGTTATTCCAAGAGGGATGTTGGGAAGGGAGACTCAAAATATGCTGGATTACTTCAAGAAAATGCAGGCTGAGAATCCAGGGTTCTTCTATGCAATCCAACTCGATGAGCAAGGTCGAATGGCCAATGCATTTTGGTCGGATGTAAGGTCAAGGATCGCATATAGTCATTTTGGAGATGTCATCACTCTAGAAACTTCACACAGAATCAACCAGTGTAAAGTGCCCTTTGCTTTATTTATGGGGCTGAATAATCATGGTCAAACTATTTTGTTTGGCTGTGCATTGCTTCTAGATGATTCAGAGCCTTCATTTGTTTGGCTGCTCAAGACATGTCTGACTGCGATGAGTAATAAACAACCCATTTCCATTACACGGATCAAGACGGAGTCATTCAGACGGCAGTGAGCATGGTCTTTCCAAGGGTCCGGCACCGTATTAGCAAGTGGCATGTCCTCAGGGAATGCCAGGAGAGGCTAGCTCTTTTTTGCTTTGCGCATCCAGACCTCCAGACGGAATTGTTAAACTGTATAAACTTGTCGGAAACAGTGGAGGAGTTTGAACTGTCATGGGCTTCTTTTATTGAGAAGTATAGTCTGGGAGGAAATGATTGGCTTCTGTCTTTATATAATTCTAGGAAGCAATGGGTTCCAGCTTATTTCCGTAACTCATTTTTCGCTGCAATATCTCCAAATCAAGACGGTGACTGTTCTTTCTTTGATAGTTCTGTGAATCAACAGACCTGCCTGCCTATGTTCTTTAGGCAATATGAAAGAGCTATGGAGTCTTGGTTTGAAAAGGAAATACAGGCTGATTATGAGACAATGTCGACCATGCCGGAGTTGAAGACACCGTCCCCCATGGAAAAGCAGGCTGCAGATGTTTACACGAGGAGAATATTTAACAAGTTTCAGGAAGAACTAGTTGAAACTTTTGTCTATACTGCGAATCGAATGGATGGTGATGATGCCACTAGCATATTCAGGGTGGCAAAGTTTGAGGATGATCGCAAGGCATACATGGTAACACTGAATGTTTCTGATATAACCACAAGCTGTAGCTGTCGGATGTTTGAGTACTCGGGTATTCTTTGCAGGCACATTCTGACTGTTTTTACTGTGACCAGCGTCCTAACGTTGCCATCACATTACGTCTTGAGGCGTTGGAGTAAAAATGCAAAAGATAGAGTTGCAATGGAGGAATCCAGCCCAGATGATGGACTCGGAATCGGATCATCAGCTTCAAGGTACAACAGTTTATGCCAAGAAGTTTTTCGCTATGCGGAGGAAGGATCATGGACTCCAGAGACCTACCGTGCTGCAATGTTTTCACTACGAGAAGGGGCGAAGACTGTTCATATGCTTAAGAAAAACGTTGTTAAGCTTCTACCTGATATCTCTCATGCATCTGCTGTTGATTATTGTGATAAGAGGACTTCTCCACAAGGTGGAGATATGAATCCACACTTTTGGCCCCGACAAGATGAGTCCACTCGACAATTCAGCTTAAATGACAGCAATCTCCATTCACAATTGGGAGCTAATTCCAAGCTTCCACGCTTGGTCCTGGTGTCTCTTCACCGTGATGATGGAGTTTCTGATAGCACGGTATGACGGAATGGTACTGAGTTCCTCTTCCTCTTTATGCTGTCATTTGATGTACACTTTTGTCAGTCGTATAAATTTTGCTGTGTTTTTCTCCTCCATTGTAGGTTAAAATTCCTTGTCTTAAGTCGTTGACCTGGGAAATGGAGAATAAGAAGTTGCCTCCCGTAAATAGAGTTGCTGTCATCGACTTGAAGGCATATTGCCTAGAGTATATTTCTTTTAGATTTTCACTTGCTATCGAAGCGCACACATCAAAAAAATGCATATCTGCACACACTGCGAACAACCCATCAAATAATGTCTTTCTGTTTTGCGTTTCAACCGTGGATTTTCTTCTTTCTTTCACCTATGCAGTTGCAAGATAACAGCAAGAACCATCCTGGAGAATCAGATGTTAAGTTTCAGCTGTCATTAGTCGTGCTGGAACCGATGCTAAGATCTATGGCTGACATCAACAAGCAGCTGTTGACGGCAGCTAACAGAGTTTCCGTTATCAAATTGAAGGCATGTATCTGTTAGCCAACCTTGAATTTTTTAATATGAACATTTTATTTTTTGTGCTGACCTCCACCTGGAACTACCTCCATTTAATTTATAGCGTGTGCTTGCCCTTATTGCCTTCACTATTTCATTGTTGCTGAATTTGGACGTTTAAGTTGCAACCCGTGCAGAAAAATCGGTGATAATTAGATGCATGGATATAACTGGAAGAATAAAGTTTTAAAAAGGGAAGCCCGTGGTGTTGTTATCTGAACACAGAACGCGAAAGAAAAAGGCAAGCTTTCTTTACATAAGAGAACTTTGCTAGCCATGCTAGAAAAGAGACCTACGCTCGGACCTTTAGAAAAGGGGTGGAGTAGGTGCCGCAAGAGGAGAATAGGAACATTAAGAAATAGAAATTTGAAGGAAACCTTTAAGTTGGATTTGGTTTATCATGATCTCGTGAATGGAAGGGCACAAGGTAAAGGAGAATGCCTTCATAGAACCTGTCTTGCGACTCGAAGCAAGAGGGATGCGTCAAGATTAAAAGGAAACGCTTGATTCGTTATCTTGTCACCTTCAAATTTATAGAGGGATGCCTCATTTAACGAATCATGTGCATAGGATTGTTTTCTACTTTTCATGTGCTATGTTATTTTTTTAAGGTTTGATGATCAAGTAATTGTGTTTAATGATTTGAGAAGCTCTGAATCATCTTTTTTCACCAACTTCTCCTTTTTTTCTTTTTCTTTTTCAGCTCCATGATATCGAGATGACTTCGGGAGAATCAGAGGTAAAGTTTCAAGTTTCAAGAGATACCTTGGGGGCCATGATGAGATCGATGGCATATATAAAGGAGCAGCTATCCAATCCAGTAAGTGTTTCAAGGTCATTCATATTTACAGTAATCGAGAATCGCAAATAATGTTATGGCTCTGGATTCATAGATCCTTTTGTTTCCGAAGAAAACATCTGGATTTCTTGCCTAATGGGAGCTAGCATAAGATTAGATGCCTTTGTATATGACTTGGTTATTTTCCAATACTGTTGAAAATAGGTTTTCCTTCCTGGAACCTTTTGTCTTGGCCTTTTTCCTTATATGGATAAGACGAGCTGTTACGTTCATGGAACAAAGATGTGCTAGGCTTGTTACATCTCTGTTGTTGGTCATCTTCTTTTGTTATAAAGATCTGAACCTGGTAGGGATGGGATTGAATCGCCAATGAAGATACGTTCTAATTATAAGTACCATTTTCACTAGTTAACATTTTAGCCGAGCTTGGTCCTATTATGGACATATTTGTCAGCGTTGTGAGTGTTCGTTCGAACAACATATACGGGATAAGATTATGTACTAAATTCTCACCTTTTTATACTGTTAGGGAACCTTTTGCACGAGCCCTGATTCTCTGTCCCATTTTTTTTATAAATAAAATAAAAATAAAGATGGTGTAAGTTAGCGATTTGCTGATCCTGAGATATCGATCTTTTGTAGGTTGAGATCAAAACAGAGCGTCGGTCGAAAAGGTCGAGGAAGTAACACTATTTTAACATGTCTTGTGATGAGGTACGTTGCAGGTGCCACTGGTTGTGAACCAGAATGCACATTTCTTGTTCTCCTGTCTGCGCTACTGGGGCTGAGTTGATAGTTTGTTTGTGTGATACGTGCATAACAGTCACCCGAGATAGTGGCCTTATCTTTCGGGAGAGCTCCTGTGTTTTTTGTTTTGAGACCTGGCGGTTAGGAATTTGTACATAATATTCCCTCCTTCTCACAATATATATAACAGTTTGACTTTTATATTTTGAACAGTTTTGTTTTACGTTTTTTTAACAATAAAACTAAATTACATCAGTAGTTTTAAGATTGAAGTATATTGTTTAAATTATCATTGTTTCATGAAAATCTTTCAAAAAAATTATGTTTATTATCCTTTGGTGCGAACCATAATTCGTATTGAGAAACATATAAAATTAAATGGTTATAACAATATTGTAATATGCAGTGTTGATTAAAAAATGGTCTACATTTAGCATTCAGCAATGCAGCATCAATGTTTTTTTTCATCAACGTCAAATAAAAAGTCATTTTCTTTACATAAATTGTTTTTTGAGAAAACGATTTTTGTTATTTGAAACTTATTTTACGAGAAAACGATTTCTTCAACAAAAATTAAATTATGTTTAAAAAACGATTTTTTATTTTTATATTGACGGAAAAAATTGAACGTCCAAGCAATGCATCCAAAACGCAGGCGTTGAAAAGCAGTCAATGTGAGCCACAACATAGAGCTGTCCCTCTTGTCTCTCCTTTATCACCTGGCTATAAAAAAGCGAAAGTTTTCCTACATTGCAGCACACCCAGCGAACCATCATCTCTGAACTCTTCCATCATATATTTATCTCGACGATGAAGAATACGACGACAACAACGACAACGACGACGTTTCTCTTAGCAATGATCCTGTTGTGTGAAGCGTCTCTTCGTCCAAGCACCGTGGAGGCGAGCGTGTATGACTGCATGGACGCTTGCACGACCGCATGCGTCTCTCTCGACCCCAGGGTGGTTGTTGATTGTGGTTGTGCAGAAGAAGACTCATGAGTGCATCAACAACAAACTGGCACTGGTGATGAAGAGCGGGAAATATACGCTCGGGTACAAGACGGTCTTGAAGACTGAGAGAACTGGAAAAACTTGATTTGATTGCATTGCGTGGTTGCTTGATTGATTAATGCGGCCATGATGTTGAATTAATTATGATGGTGATGAATTTTGAGTGTTTGTTTGGAGCGATTGGAAATGGGTGATGAAATTAGGGTTTTTGTGGTGTTGTGTGTTTGTTCTTGATATATTTCAATTGAAGGTCATAGTATTGATGGTGTCGAGAAAAATGACATCAGGGGTTCAACAACTCCTGGTGATATATCGAGAAACATTCTTGTAATAGGGATAAGATTGCTTATATTTCGTTCTCTCATCCACACATTTCGTGTAACAAGATAATGTAGATTGTCGCCTTATAGCATTGGTGGAGAATGCATCATTTCTTTTGCTCGAAGTTTATTAGTAAAAACGTGGAGTGATGCTCACTTTTGAACTCTATATATTGACCAACTAAGACACTAAGTGGTTCTGTGTTGGGTTAATGGTTGTGCTATTGGCCATTTCACCACCTCATTGATCGGTCGCATCATTACATTTTACAATGGCCAACCATTGTCAGGTTACCGTTTTGTTGTGGTGTTTGTTTTGATTGACGATCTTTTGGATCTATGTCTTCTCACTGATCCATGCTACTTGGTAGTATTGAAAACTGTTGCTTGTTCTTTATTGCCCTCTCCCTAATGTTTTACTAATATTTGTTAAGCTTTACCCCTGATTTTCTTCGAATTCGTTGGCACCATTACACTAGGTGGTTTTGACTCTCAGTTATTGGTTCTTACATAGTTGTTCATTTGTTGTTCTTGCTCTTTTGGAGAACTTGGATTGTGTTCTATGCTAATTCTGTCAACAAAATTTTCTCTGCCAAGCTGGTCATAATTTCCAACAATTGCCCACCACCAAGGAAATCAGAGATTGAATACTACGCTATGTTGGGAAAGGTTGATGTCCACCACTACAATGGAAGTTAGTTTCTCCTCTCCATTATCTCTGACTTTAAAATATCTTTTGTATTATTTCAAGTGTATTCATTTGTCCTTTGTTACGGGTTGATTGACTCATGGATGCATGTGATGGTGCAATTTCAATGTTGCTCTGTATATCATTTCAGAAGAAGAAAAAAAACATGTGTAGGATGTATACTAAGCTGAGCCAAACCTTTTACTTTGTTAGGTGTTGCCATTTACTGGATGGATGCATTGTTCTGCCATTTTTACATGATTACATCTATGAAATGTCATACCATTGGGCTACTTAATTATTTTATTCAACTATCCAAGTGCCTCTGTGAAGCATGTCTGGGCTTAGAATGTAGCTATTCTTGTGTTTTGATTTTTAGCACAACGTGTTTCAATAAAGTCTATACAAATATTATTTATGTACCAATTTGGTTCAACAATTTGAAGTAGGTATCTCATACTTATTTCGGTATTGGGATGAACGAGTGTCTTGGAGTGCTTCTGCCCTTGCCAAGGTTAAAATTGCTAAGTAGGAATTTGGGTTCTCAAAGAAGAGATCCTTTGGATTACACCTTTAAATATATTTTATTTTGTGCATGACAAGTTGATTGTCATAGTCAGTTGTATTTGTAATCTAATCAATCCATTACTGCACGTGGGATCTAACTGGTAGACGTCTGCCACCACTGGATCTGAAATAAGAAAAGTAATGTAATTTTTACAGAACACTGATTTTTGTTTATAAAATAGGCATTTTGCTGTTGTGCTATGCTTTATGTTTGCATTGTGTAATGACACCCTTCTGATGATCTTTGTGACAGACAATGTCGAGTTGGGAACAGCCTGCGGTAAATTATTCAGGGTTTGCTGCCTTAGCATCATGGCTGCAGGTTAGCAATGTTTCACTGTCTAATTTTCCGTCTTTTCCAATCACTCTCTGAACTTTCTTTAAATGCATGGTACATTTCAGGCGATTCTGATATCATCGAGAGCACGCCAGGCGCCAGTGAGGAGGATACAACCGGTTGGTAGTTCGATGAGTGCTTAAGATTAGACGAGAGCTGAAAATACCCTGTTGTAGCATCATTACTCTGGCACCGTTTTTGATCCATCTGTGTTAGAAGAGTGTTGAAATTTCAGTGAGAGTTGGTACTGCTATGCATCGCACCTAAACTGGAGATCCTGCACTTGTTTGTTGTTACGTTGAATTTGGGTCCGTGTCCTCAAAAACTTGGGAATATGTCCATTGCGCGAGCTTGTTTGTGACGAAGATGGATGGAGTCTGGAGATTGAAAATAGGTGCTGGTGACCTGATTGCATGCTTTGACAACAAGATGGCTTGGTTTTCGGTGAGGCGATGCTTTCGCAGGTCACGGATGAATGGAAATCCGTGTAAATGGAAAGAGAGCTGTGAAGCTTTGGCTGTTTTGGTAAGAGGAATTCTCATTGTCTGATAACAACCGTAAGGTTGGAATCTTAAATAGTAGTATTTGGATTTCATTACTATCTGAAATTATACTGAAAAGTCAAAAGAAAAGCATACTATAATCGATATCCTCTGTTTCATGGAAAGATGTATTGTCTCACGTTAGTTATGATGATAAACTATGACTTGTTTCGAAATAATGAGATGATCAAATATCTGCAAATAAATCTTAAATCCTTCCTGTGTAAATGGTTTTATGCAACTATTTTTGTAGTGAAGGTATTTGCCTTTGGATTTGGCATGCTCGTTCTTGCATTTCGTGGACTCGTCTTACGAATTGTTGGAGAACTCATATAAACCATCAATTATAATTCCATTCATTAACTTTTCTTTATATGTTACAAAATTGATGTACAATATCATCAATGTTGTGGGACAGATCTTTGGACAAAAAAGTCGAGTTGACCGTGCTACAGTCTCACAAACTTTCCACTCGATCATACTTTCTCAGCAATAACGATCTGCTGCCTCCATCAGATATTAGTGCAAAAAGAACGGTATGAAAAACACTACTGATAAAAGGTCAAGTGTATCACAGCACAGATCTTGTGAAGGAAGATGGAAACATAACAAATTAACAGCATCTAGCAACGGAAACCATCAAACTGTCTCCCCATTATGCGACACAAGAAAGAACAACGAAGTTCCTATACACGTGGCACATGCCACATCGACGACCGAATCCAAATAAACTAGTCTCAATCCATACAGAATCTCATAACATATAACACAGGAAGGAACCTAATAAACCATCACAGTAACTACTGTCTACTCCCAGGAGGTTCCTGAGCAAAAAAAATGCCTCAGCTGAACGAAAAGAATATCGACAAGCATAACTGTTAATTGTAATGCACACGCTTTAACACAAAAATAGACGGGAAGCACTCCTGCACTACTGCATCCTAAATCATCTCATCATCCCCTCACCCAAAAACAATGATTTGCCGCAAGCATAGACAGTGACAACTGACAAAATTCATCTAGCTCAATCCTTCGTCCACCCGCTGCCATTTGAAGAAACGATCATGGTGAACTTCAGTAGGTACCCATTGGTGGCATGCCGAAGGAGGACATTGGAGGCATCCCCATAGGGGGCATGGGTGGCGGTGGAGCGAAACCCATGGGAGCAGGTCCTCCCATCCCGGGCATGGGAGGCGCTGGTAGGGCAAGAGGGAGCAACTGGGCGTACATATTCTGCAGGAAATAAACAAAGCAATCACAAAAACATATCATTGCAGAGGGCAGTTTTATCACCATTTTAAGTCCTAAACACGATACACATGGGATTGTAACCAACAAATGAGATGTGGGCAAAAGAACGGGGATGTAGGCATCAGCTCATGCAAAGTTGGGAATTTAAATGATCCCGAGTAAGCCTAAACGTCAAAGATTCTATTTGCTACAAATTGGCCAACACATGAAAGTGTAGTATCTTTTCAATGGATATGGTTTGATTAAACATATCCTTGTAACCTATCGTACCTAGTGGAATAATAAAGGGAAGGGGAAGGCATTACCTGTTGTGCAACCATATCTTTCTCCTCTTTCTCTTTAGCTTTGACCTCTTTAAGTGCCTCGATTTTGTCTTTGATGAGTTCATCAACCTTCCCAGTGTATTCACGAATAAGCTGCGAAGGAAAGTTACCATATGAGGAAGAGACAAACGCCTTGAATGTGAGGTTAACAATAAATCTCGTAGCATAGAAAATCACCTGTAGCAGATATGGGAAGGCAAAATCAATCATATTGTTGAACCATGCCAGCTCCAAAACAACATCGGGCCGGATTAGATCATAGCAAACGAAGAGACATGAAGCAAAACACTCTTTCTTCCCCTGCAAAAGGAAAAGCAACCAAATGAGTAAAGAACAATATTATTCTTTTGAAGTGGCACCCATAACATGTTGTTAGAGATAAAAGAACTCTTATTAAGGTCACAACAAATAAGCCAGATCGGAGGCCAAATATTCTAGATACGGAGAATGGAAAAGAAAGACTTGAAAGGGGAGCAGGATTATTTCCCATTCATTCATCAACTTCAAAAGAATGAGGGCTAACCTGCTCAATGAAGTAAACAAGCAGCTCTTCTGCAAGCTCACGGTCACCAGATTGAGATGCAGTCTCCATGGCATCATTGTAAAGGTTGTCTTTCTTCGACAATGCGATAGACTGCTTCCATCTGCCAGCCTTTTTGTAGATATATGCAGCAATACGTCTCATTTCAAGCAGCTCATGCTTCTCAACCTGATCATTGCATGTGCTATTGTAAGCCTCTAGTTTGGATATTCCAAACGCAAATAGATTCACAAAGTACACGCACCTTTTGTGCAAGGCCTATTTGGTCAAAGTTATCGTGCAAATCAATAGATTCGCGGAGCCTGTCATAGTCTTCCTCCTCCAGATAAATCTCATTCAATGCTTCATTAACAGCAGAGACATTATTGCTCTGAACAGAGACCATGTATGGCTTCACGATATGAAGATGACCAGCCTGTTTTGTGAGTCAAATAACAGATAAAACTGCACGGTAAGTTCCACGGCCGAACATATACAGAATATAAATGATAACAAGACAGATGATGAAAAGGCGACCTTTCTCATTATGTCAACAACACGTGTATGGTCCACCCGCAGAGCCAGAACATTCAGAACATCATTGATTAGGTCGGGATGCTCTTGCAAGTAGAAATGAACTGCCTTGTAGTAAAGCTCAACATTTGCAACTTTGACAATAATATCCTTGAACTGCATATGGTCCCAAGCTTCAGGAGAATGATTCATCACAGTGGTAGCCGCGTTGTCAAACTCATCATATTGGATGTACAAATACGTAAGCTCCTTCCAGTGTTGCTGCTCATCACAAGCGCGAATGAGCTTGGGAATATTGAGACGAGTAGAGAACAACTTAATATGCTCCATGAGTTTCTCAGGACGGTATCTAGCATAAAGGACACCCAACTCGGTGAAAATACCCATATGGGCACGCTCCAACCCAAGGCCACTTTCCATG
>LIEC01007385.1:0-25762 GCA_001925005.1 Drosera capensis
ATTCATTTGAGTTTTGTTTTCTTATCAAATAAAGTGATGAAATTTTTTTCTAATATACGGTTAAAGTAGATACCTCAAATAATTATTGTCATTTCACAATAAAATATATTTTAGAAAATAAAATTTACTTGTCCTATGACCTGGTCAAATTTTGTCTCTTTTGTACTCTCTAGTTTAGATCTAGAAAATTAGGGTTTTTACTATTCTTCAATGGAGGCGAAACACATCAACTTGAAGATTGAAGACGCTCCAGATTCCATCTCTATGAAATTCATGGGTTGATTCGTTCTTTTCTATTTGTTGTTTGTTCTTTTGTCATGTATCTAGCGTGTATTCTCTAGTGAAGACATATAATTGGATCTAAATTAGTGAATCATGAGATTAAGCTTTAATTTTTAGAAGTTATTGCAATTGTTTGGTATTCATATGATCTTAATCTTTCATGTTTATGTTGATTCATGTGTTTATTCTAGATTCGATGCATGAGATCAACAATGATTCATGCTTATCGTTTTAATCATGATTAGAGCAAAGATATGACAATGGTTAAAGATATATCTCTTTATATTAATAATTATTATTATGTTATGATACGTATGAACAAGATAGTATAGGATTTCTCTCTTTTCATATATTTTGTGGTTAGTCATGGGCATAATCGTTAGTGAAAATTACTCTCTTTTAATTGACACTAAAATTATTTGAAATATTGCATACCATATCTTTGTATGTGTCTTAACCAACCAAATAGAAATACAAAAAATTTAAGAATCAATGATTGATCCATTATTTAATAAATGTTATAGAAAACATTTATGAAAAATATCATTTGAGTGTTTTTATTATAAGGAAATACCACTCAAAAATTTTAATTCCCTTGAGGTCCCATATACAAACCAAATTACACCACTACCCGCACTCACTTCCACGCCACAATTTTCTCGCTCCAATACGCGATTTTCATTGACGATAACGAAGACGACATTCAACGACAGTTCCCCTTCAAATTTCGCACGATTCAAGTTCATTTGGCCTCAGATTGAAGCTCAAATACCATCGAAAGTCTCACCAAATTCGATACTCTGCATCTAATCGAGAGGTTGGGGTTCATGCAAACTCAAATTCAAGTTCAATGTTTGCTTTGTGTGTTTTGATGTCAATTCGACCTGATTTAGGTTAAAATCAACATTGATTATAGTGTTATGATGTATTAAATACAATTTGACGATGATTATGTCGAAACTAAGATTCATGTCAAGATACTAGTACTGGGGAAACATACATGCATGAAACCATGAACTAGTACGCCAATCAATTTCAAATACAAGTATGATTTGTGAAACAAGTAGTACGTCCGAGAAAAACATCATGTAGTACATCTTTGCACAAAATGTGTTATGGTGTAAAAAACACGATTTGATGATGACTATGTCGAAACTAAGATTCATTTCGAGATATTAGTATGCGTAGGGAAACATGTATGCATGCAACCATGAACTAGTACGTCAGTCAATTTCAAATACAAGTATACCTTGTGAAACACAAACATTGTAAAACAACTAGTACGTTTGAGCAAAAACATCATGTACTACGTCTTTATATAAAATGTAGTACGTCTGTGTAAAATCAAGTCAAAAAAATATCATGTAAAAAAATAGTACGTCTGTTAATAAAAGAAAAAAATAGTACCTCTTTGCATAAAGACTCATAAATCTTTGTAGAACCAGTATGTACAAATTGTAGTACGTCTATATAAAAAAAAAAGATAATACGTCTCTGAGAAGAATAGTACGCTTAGTGACAATATTGACATTGACTTTCCCTTTATTACTTCATAAATGCATACATATATATATTCCAATGAACATGCCGAAAGCCTAATATTGCTCTGCATTGGCAGCGTTGTTCATGTTTTTGAAGGGAAAATAGGTTACAACAGAAAGAAAAGTTGAAGTTGACACCGTTTTTATACTTGACAAAGAGTGCAATGGAAGGAAAATTGATAGAAGACACAAGTAAGAAAAAAAAATGTGTTTCTAACACCAATTTGTAAAAAAAATAAATCTTTCGAAAGTTAGAAGCATTTCATGTGAAGAAACGGAGTATCAAAATTTTTGCAATGGACATAAAGCTGATCTTTGGTATGAGAGATGAAAATGGAGATATTGACATTATTGTTAGACCGGATAACAATATCAAGTTCATGAGGAGGAAATTCCAATTGAAAATGAACTCAACAAGGATAAGATGACAGTGGTCGAAGTCCAAAGGTTTAGAGCACATCTGATCAACACATTCATCAAGGCTCATGAGTTCAAGATGCATATGAAGAAGAACAATTTGGAAAAGCTGTTTCATATCGATTTTGGTTTATTGATGGAAAAAACAATATAACATGTGTATTTCTGCACGAATACAACTTGGTTGTAAATGTTTTTGAATGCACAAAGGTTGTCGGAAATGTCTAAAATGCAATCAAGTAAACAGGTAATACGCATGAATGCAAACTACTACGTCCAACTACAAATTCAAAATAGTACCCCTAAACAGCTTACTAGTACATCTGATGAAAACAAAACATATTGCCAGTACAATGAAAAGGAAAAACAACAAGTAAAAATTAAACTAATACGCCTAATTTACAAATAATACGCCTGAGAAAAACAAAGCAAAACAAAAATAAAAAATAAAATAATATGCCACATTAATAAGTAGTACCTCCCAACACAGAATCTCAACTACTACATCTCATCAAGAAACTAGTACTCGTAATTTGAAAATTATTACTCAACGTAACATTTTTCGGTATGGTTTTTTTTTTTTTTTTTTTTGTGATTACCAAACTTCAAACATCGTGAGCATCTGATTTGGACTACCTTTCCCCTCGATCTGGTCTTCCTTTTTCATGATCTTTCGGGATGTCTGCTAGATGAAGACAGAATAACCTCATCCTCCATTGTAACCACCTACATGTATGAACACGATCAAACTGCCTAATATAAAAGCAACCAATAGAAACACACACAGAAACTTTTATGGCATACACATCGTCTTTCGTGCTTACACTTGCAATGAGCTGAAACTTTTTCCTTCCTTTTCTTTTTTAAAACATACTCAAAGCCAATCTCGGTTGTATATTTTGCAAGATAGTCACGAAAATCATCCACACCTCCAAAAAACACTGTCCTACATCATCAAGATACGATGATCACTTGTTTGAATGCAAATATTTATCCTTATCCGAGGAACCTTCGGAATGACAAGCATCCTCACAAAAAGGTTCAAAAACATCATCATTGTCAAAAGCTTTAAAAGCATCATCAAATTGTTCAGAATTGCTCAGATGTACTACTTCAGGATCTAGGCATATTATTTTCTCAGTTACATCAAAACGTATCCATGAAATGCAGGCGAGTAACTAGCTGTATGACTATCCAGTGGGTTTGGGTGTAAATCGAGCAGCAAAAAACAAGCCAACAGCTAAGGTTAATTAAGCTTGCTGAACTAGACACTGATCACGCTACTACTCATTTTATGTGTAGCCTGCTGAATGCCCGACTATTCATTATTCCGTCCATCCCATATATTTTTTACAACATTTATATATTTTATATTATTTTTAATATATATAAATACAAATCTCGTTTTCATATCAAATCACGTCTGATCGTCACGCAACATATATTAGGTTGAAATACATAACTTACCCAACAATTGATGTTTCACGATAAACTTATAAAAAATTACGTTTGATCGTCGTTACACGCATGCTAAATTTTTACATCGATACATAAATAAAATCAAAACATTTAAAAGGAGGGAGTACTTTTTAACCTTGATTGACACATCGGAGATGTGACAAAATCCTCTCGCTGTTTCCTGCTTTAAGATCCAACTATATTCAACATGTGCCGTGCCCCTATGGCTGGTACCGATACATAAAGCAACATGCCATTCAGAAAAAAGAGACTTTGAGGTAACACACAAGTATCACGAAAGCAGCAAGGTAGAACAATAGCGAAGACGAATCTTCCCTGTCCCATACTTCATGAATCCTGCTCTAGATATGGAAGAAATCACTATCGGCTCAATCGACAAGTAATTATCGCTTCCCTGGAGGATGAAAGAAAGATGGACGTCGCAACATGGAACAGGGGATTATGTATCAACTTAATAGCCGATTTGGTTTGTTTTCCTATCCTCAATTTCAAACGCTCACCATATTCTTGCAGACAACTTGATCCAAGAACTCACTGATATAGACTACGTCTTGAAATGCTGAAATGGAGACGCGCTCCCATGGTGAACCATACAGAACAGAAGCTATGACAGCTAATCAAGCTTTAGCCTGATCCGCTCAAAAGACCCATTTCAGAAACTCTCCGAGAGCTTTCATATCATTAAAATCAAAACCCTGTACTTGTAGAAAGCATGATGGCCTATGCTCTATCTTCTGCTACTTTCTTCCATAATGGTTTCTGGCCTAAATGACACCTACACAGATATTGCACTACCTCATTCAACCCCCTCTTGCTATTGCTAACTGGTGTTCTCGATAATTTTCTGTGCAACCTCCCCCGACTCGTACTCTTCATGAAGGTCTAATGATTTTCTTCCAAATATACCAACATAGCTACTGCTTTCCGCAATCGCTTGGACCTGTCAGTTCTGCCTCTGGTTAGTTTTGCTATCCGCTGCATCCAGTTTTCTGGATTCATCATACTCTGATGAAGATGAAGATGATACCTGACTAATACCTTCATCATAACTTGTGAGTATTTACAGCTCATAGATAGGCGTTCTCTGCTTCCCTTTCCACTCATGCACAACGAACACATATCCACAGAGCTTAGGCCTCTTTTCATGTCCTAGCCCATCATTCTAAAGCTTATTTTTAATTATCAGCCCGAGAACTTCTCTTGATGCTTGATGGCTTTATAACATGATTTTACAGTAAACTCTCTTTCCTTCCAGCAGCATGTCCAGTTACACCAAGCTCCAAGCTACCAGCCATGTCATTCTATCTATCATCTTCAGCCGGTCACCCCTGACGCAGGAGCGGCAATTCTTCATATGCATGGTGCCATTCCTTGAGTAATTCTCATATATAAATTCGCCCACAACCAATTGTCCTCTTCTTCTAGTGCCCATATCAAATATTTCCATTCATCTAACTTTCTATTAGATATACCCTGCCTACGAAAAAACCGCTGCCACGACACTATCTGCACAAAAGACATGCATTTAAAATGCTACAGCTCCTATGAAAATTTCAGACACCATCCAACCATTCAAATCTTAATATGCAAGTAACTATGGTAAGCAAATGCAATAAGCTTCTCCTAACTAACCAACTAGCAGAAGCAATCTATTTTATTTTCCTAGCACCCATTTTAACCAAGAACAACCCAAACCTAAATAGAGAGAAAATGAGCTAAACATCATGTGATAAAGAAAGAAAACACACGATCCCAATCATATGCCAATCATTTCTCCACGTCAATGTCTTCATCCTCAGTTAAAAAAAAAACAGATAGTGTTTCCAGTGTCATTTGATGTTACCAGCCTTATCATTGTATCTTTCATGTTCAGCAGGTCACCCCAAGCTCAGTATTGTAATTCTTCCTTCATATGGTCCAAATGTTTTCTGTCGTGCAGACTTCACATAACATCCGTGTCAATGCTACCTGCAATTAACCCTCTTTTTCATACTAGCGCCCAAGATCAAAATTTTAAAAGTACCAAGCTATACCATTACTCATTGCTTATCTATTACTTGAGATAGGTTATTATGCAACTTTCATCAATGATTCAAATCACATCTAGTAAAAAACATTCAAACCCTAGATGCAACTATGCAACTAATAACAGAAAACAAAACGCAAGATACTTCTCCAGAGTAACCACACAGAGAAATCAATGAATCAACTAATCAAACAATCAATCATCAATTTTACCCAAAACAACAACGATACCTACACACGAACCAAAATCAATAGAAAACGATCGAAACTCCTTCCTTAACACGACAAGGAACCCTACAATCCCAATCATGTAGCAATCATTTCTCCACACACATCCTCCAACCTGTGGAAAAAGGAAAAAAAAATTCGTACATCACACCAAACAAAATTTCTCAAAAGGGTTACGTATTCAATCGAAACAGAATCCAAAGGTCATCAAACCCATCACCAAAGTTCAACAAAACCAAGTACCCAAAAGATCACCACATTTATCTAGATCTCCACACAGATGACAACCCCAAACCCTAACCCTAACCCAATTTCAATTACCCATATCAAACAGGAAGCGAATCAACAGACGGCGCGGCCCCAGCGGGGACAGCAGGAGCCGGCAGAGCATGGCGAGGATCGTCGTGTCTCGTGTGGTTGAGGAACATGAGAGGACGATTTCTGGCCTCCTCTTCGTCTTCGTCGTCGAGATCGGCGGTGGTGAGGTTGATGCAGGAGCATCGCTCGAGGGAGGCGAAGAAGGCCGAGACGACGCTGCCGCCGACGTAGTTGGCTACGGTGTAGAGCTTCCCGTATGGGGTTAGGGTCGTCGGGGTGGCGGCGGTGGCGGCGGTGTTGTTGTCCTCCATTGAAGAGAGAGAAAGAGTGGGGAAGGAGAGGATTTGGGGGGATTGGTTGGAATAGTATGAAAATGGGGAAAGGAAGGTGAGAGAGAAGAGGGGTGGGTGATCGAAAGAAGTTAAAAATGAAAATAACATTTGACAAAAAAAAAATTGTCGTATAAATTCATCATATCTTTATTAATTTTAAATAAACTTTTCAAATTTTCATAATTTTAATTAAATTCTTAAATAATTATCTTATGAATAAATTAATCCATTCGTTAAGTTTTTCGTTAAAAATAATGAAAAATTCAATTCATAATCTCAGTCAATAATCCATCCAGATCAAGGCAAAAATCATGGAGAGAATAGAGCCCAGAGGAACACCACATGTATAATTGATCCAGATTTTGGTTTCAATTTCTCTCTATCCTAGTTTGTGGGTTTCCATGGAGGATAATCGATCAAACCAGATTTTGCTCAGTGTGCAATGTGTAGAACCATGAACACTTGGTTTGTGTTCATGTTTCCTCGAAGTATCACATCCTTATTGTTACTTCTTTTATATGTTATCTAAGATTGCATTATGGTTGAGGGGTTTGTAATTGTCTGACTCTTCGATTATCATTGCAGTAGCCAAGAAGATAGACAAGCAATAGGAAAACAATAGACAAGCACTGAAGGACTAGCTATGTAGATGTTTGACTCGATTGATGAACTATTATGTCTATATAGTGAAAAATATGGATTTGATTGCTATTTTTAGAATTATACGGTCAAGGTTTTGTTAGTTTTAACGGCACGGAAGGACTAATTATCCATACAATAAAGATTTAAGAACTTGATCATAATTATAAATATTTGAGCAATTTTATTTGAAATTAACAAAGATTCGAAGAATTTATATGATAAAAATCCCCTAAAAAAAGAAATGGCTTCGTAAAAATATGTCTTGTGAATGAAGTAACTTAAAACAAAAAAGAAGAAGAATAGACATTTGCAATTAGAAATTTTTCATAAAAAGGGAAATTGCATTTGACTTCTTGGATTTTGAGCTTATGACAACGAATCCTCCATATTTTTGAAATATATAAAAGATCACCCTCTTTCTAGTATAGTTGTAATTCTCAAACTATTGCAATATAGTCGAGAGAGGAGAAGGAGGTGAATAGACTATTCAAAATTTTCACGATTAATAGTGTGCAATCTTGTAATGGTTAATATACAATTGTTCTATTATAAACTTGCGAAACTAGTCCATAATTTATATTTAAGTTCTTTGAATGAATCATTTTGTGTTCAAATAATTTCCTAGCACTTCTAAGTTGAAAATATAAAACAGTACATGACACAACGATTTATACCAATTCACACAATCGTTGTCAAATGATCAATAAAGATTTAGTTTAGTTTTTTTTTTATTATCAGTTTAGTCAAGGTAAGAGTGAAGTTCAATATCTCTTTATTTATGACTTACAAATAAACCTCTTATAACCTTTGCAACCTTGTTAGGGTTAAAAACATAAATCCTTGCACAGATCACTTATGGGTTCTATTTTAGATTCTTTTATTGATTAGACTAATTAACTTTTTTTCCTCATATCCTTAATCTAGCACACGAAAAAAGTTGCATAAAGATTGTTGGTAGATTTTAGTTTGCTAGAAATTTCTCACAATAATCGTCAACCTTCTATGTCTAAAATGGATCCCTTTTTATAAGGGTTAGGAAATCAGAACCCATGACGACACTATCTTGATGTTGACAACTGTTTCTTTGTGTCCTGTATAATCATAAGTGATGTTGACAGATTTCTTCATAATAGTCCTCAACTTCGTATAGATTTCGAACCTCAAATTTTATATTTGACCGTTTCTTAAATTCTTATCCATTGATAAATCAACCTGCTGCATTCCCAGTCCGCTGCGCTTTTGCCACTGTTGCAAGGTAGCTCGGTTGCACTGACTTTGTTGCGTTCTGTGCCATGGTCTTGTTCCTGAGTTGGGTAGAAGAAAATCGTCTTGTGGGTCCTGATTGCCTCATAATGCTGGATATCTATGATTATCAACGGGATTTTTATTCTAGAAAGATCGGTGATGATGTGTATGTTGTAGACAAATGTTGGTGTAAGTGGGAAGATTTAGATAGTTTAGAGGATGACTTGTGGCCATTAGACTCAGATGAATGGATACCATACCCCAACGAGGAGTGTCCTTCCTCTCACTTATCCACTCCAGTCTTGAAGATCCAAAAAACATCCTCATCGGCCAACTAGACCAAACCAAACTTTTTCGACTCTTGCAACGGATTCCACTCATTTACAAAATGCAACTTATACTAACGGTAGGAAGTATAGCTGTCGTTATTGGGGTTATCTTTGCAAGGGACCATGTCAGGCGAGTTGGGCAGTGCAATAATTTGGCAAAGTCTTGATATGTTTGAGTATTTCATCCAAGGCACAATTTCGATCGAGTTGAGGTGTGGTGATAATTGTGTCCCAAACTAATTGGTAAAATTTGATGGTGGAGACGATGATGAATGGTGGCGATATTGTAATTCCGATCGAATCCAATAGACTAGCGGAATTCGATAGACGTATTAATATTTCCGACCGACCGAAATCCGCCATGCATACTATTAATGAGGATTGGAACTCTATAGACATGGTAGTAGTCCATATCGAAATGCACTATATGTACTAATAGTTTCGTTCGGACTCCGACTCACCTAATATTTGTTCCGGCCAGAATTCGACAAATGTATTTTTGACTAGAATTTGGCTTGTATACTGGTAGCTCCCACTCGAATCCAAAAAATGTACTAATAGCTCCAACTGGAATAAATAAGCAAACTAGTAGTTTCGATTGAAATCGAGAAAATGTTTTTAATAGTTCCTTGATGGTATCGCATGTGTATTTAAAATACAACAGTTTGATTTAACATAAATTTTTATATGTGTATTGAATTTATAAGTAAAGGCTTATTTGTCTTTTGGTTATGTGAGTGAGAAAAATGTGAAAAAAAATGAAGAAGAAAAAATAATGGTATGAATTGATATAATATAAAGTAACAAAGTAAAAAAGTTTTGATAATTTTAAAGAAAAATATTTTCAAATATGAAAATATTGTATTTTTTATAGAATATTTTAATTAGGTAAATGTTATATTTTACATGAAACAGATGAATCTGTATCAAGAATAGAGAATTGTTACTTTCTAGATCAAAAATGATTGTCAAGGCTCCTCGTGAGATTCACAATAACTAGAATCTGATTCCTTTTCTTCTTTTTCTTTCGCATCAATTTTGTAAAAAGAAGACGAGTATAAACCCGATCAAAAGAAGACCAATCACACAAGCAATTATCCAAAGAGGAATCCTTACTCTTCCAAATGTTAGATCTTTACTCATGGCCTAAATGAATTTTTTTTTATTTTAAATCTTTTTTTATGGAATCATGTAAAATATTTATTCTAAAAAATCAATAATTTAATTATTCGAATCGCTTCATAATCTTTAACCACATATTATTCGCTTCAATATAATTATCGGGAGTCAGTGCTATAGCTTGGTTCCAAAATGAGTATAGATCTGCTTCTTTATGAAATCTGAGAATTAATAAGATCCCTTTTTTCTTTCTTTTTTTTAACTTAATCTTCAAAATCGCTAAAAAGAGAAATACACATGGTAAAAACAATATGACTCTTAGATAATTTTGTCATAAAACATTGCGTGGGTTACTTGTCTTATACACGGTAACAATCAAAGCAAGGTTGAACGATAAACACCTCCGCTCCCTCGTTGGTTATTAGGCCCAATTGGGACTTCTCATCGGGGTAACAAAAGGGATAAAATGTTCGAACTTGCGTTTTTGGATGGATAAGAAGTAATTATTATCGACTACTCTAATATACATTTGTGTTACAATTGTTATGATTTGTAATTTATTTATGTGTTTGCTTACAATTGTTATAATATTTACCATTGTTAAAATTTTATCTTAAATTTTCTATTTTTTAATTAATAATTGTATAATATTTTATTTTCACAATATATCTAAATATATTTAATTATTTAATTACGGGATTGATTATTAAATAATAAATATAAATTGAGTATTTTTAGAGAGTTTCTTATCAATGGAAAGGGAGGTTCTTGAAAAGGGTTCTATACAGAAACTTATTTCCAATGGGAAAAGAGGTTATTTCTAGAAAGTCCTTAGAATGCTAACGTGGCATTCTAAGAATCCCAAAATAAGAAACTCCAATGAAGAAGTTCTTAGAAACCCAAAATGTTTTCCCCGACACCTCTAAAGATAGTAATCGAATAAAATATGACATTCTTCTATTTTTTTCTTATTTATTTTTTATTATACGGAATCAAAGACAAAACAAAATATGTATCTACATCGTGGAACATATGTAAACCAATTTATATACATTTTAATGAATCACATTTACGTTGTTAATAATAATTTTTAACATATTATTCAATCACTATGCACGCATTAATCGATCATACATAGATCTTTAGTGAATTAAGCATGTATGATGTATCATTAGCTACTTGAATTAGTTTGAATACTAGTTTATCTACCCGTGCATATGCACAGGACAAAAATAGAAAAAAAAATATTCATCGTATGATAGATGAAAGATATGATATAATTTTTTAACGGACATAGTAATAATAAATTAATATTAGTTATGAATCATCTTATTTGTCAAATATTTTGTAAATGAAATATTATTGTCTCATCATTTATTTTTATTGATTGTTAAAATTGATATTTAATAGTAATCGTAGATTTTAAATGAAATCTTTCTCTCTTAAAATTTCAACAAAAATATATCGACTAATCAATAAATTTTATTGAATTAATCTTTTTGTTTCAATTTGACAAATGATTTTTTTGATTTATTAATATTTAGCCGGAACCATCGGATGAAAAATTAAACGATTAAGATTAAAATATTTTAGTTGAAGACAAATCCCTATTTGCTTATAGTATATACTAGTATAGATTCCCATAGTGACACCAATAGCACATCCTTTTATGTATTTATGTTTATATACAAGATTGATTGTGTTTGTTAATGAAATATGATAATTCTGGTGGATACATTCAACTTTACTGATACAAAGTAATATGATAATTTCGTGTATTAACACGAAATCACACCTTTTTTAAAAAACCAAACAGGAAATTACATTTGATTCTACATAGTAACATGAAATTATGATACATAAAAACATGCTAATGAAAGAGGATATATCCAATGTATTTATGTCTATCATACATGCTAACACGAAAGAAATGTGGTAATTTGGCCGTAACAATAGTCAAATATCCATTCAATTTCCGATGGATATAGTTGTTTAGCTCATTTTGACGAAATTATATGCACAAAAGCTTCGAAAATGATACATAGTTGAATTGCATAACAAATACTATGACTTTAACCTTTTGTAATCCTAATATGTTGGACCAAAGAACTTCATTCTAGTCTCATGATGAAGCTACGGATTAGCACAAACTATGAAGAATATATAGACTTTCTCTTGGTGGTTGATCGTGGTAGTTAGTGCTAGCTCTTCCAACTTCAATGAAAAATATCTATAATTAAGAACTTTCCACAAAAACTTTCTTACCTCAATCGACATCTTTGGAAGCTTAAACATTTACGTAATATTATCATATACTGCTAACATCGATTGCAGGAGTACAAATTTTTTTTGAAAGGCAGATATTACATTAATTCCATATCAAGAAAAATAAATTGTGGTTTTATCAAATCAAGTAACAAAGTCACTAAAAATATGTGATATAGTTTTTCAAAAAATAAAATAAAAAATATGCTAAATAGTCAACTACACCATTGTTGCAGTTTTTATATATGTGACGTTACTAATTTATTCCTTTTGACCCACAATAAATTGAATCAAACTCCTATGGATTTATTGAGATGAACTTTACCTGATACGATGGTACGACCAAAATTGTTTTACACAAATTCGTGATGTAATATTAGTCATCATATAAATTATACAAATATGCATTAAAATGATGGAGATAATCCAACTATCAAATATCATGATACGAGCAAAGATCTTACAAATTTACATATTGACTAAATTCATTTTAAAAATGTTGGGCTTTTTACGATACCCGGGTTGGTATTTGATCAAGTGGATCGTTCATTTAATGAGCATTTATAGGTTGTAGCTATGATTAAGAGGAATCATAGCGAAACAAATTACTCCGATCTCGTTTCCGATCCGACGGCTGAAACAAGACGTGCGTACCACGACCTCAATGAACTGCGTCGGGCCAGCAGACCCAAAACGACGCACTTCACCCCTCACTCTCCCCTCAACGCAGCGAATCATCCCTCACCGACGCTACCCCTCCGCCTTCAAATATCCCCCCTCGTCCAACGCTCAAAATCCCACCACGTGTCACCCGATCATCACACCCACAGTGTCTATTCATTTCTCTCTCCGCATATGAACAGTGTCGTCACTCTCATCCCCCTCTGCTATTTCTAGAGAGAGAAAACTCCAAATCGGGATCGAGATCGAGAGACTTTCTCTCTCTAGAGACAATGGAGTTGTTCTACATGATGGTTTTCGGGAGTCTGGGAGCGGTGGTGGCTGCATTGGAGCTGAGCAAGTCCAACAAGGATCGGATCAACACTTCCACCGTGTTCGATTCGTTTAAGAATAATTATCTCCTTGTTTACTCTCTCATGATGGGTGCGTGGCCAGATCTCGATTCCGTCCTTTGATTTATTTTGTTGTTTGTTTTGTTGATTTGGTTGTGTTTGATGATGCGGAGGAGATCGGATCTGGAGATTACGATTTGTTGATTCGGACTTGGTGGTGGATTTGGTGTGATCTGTTGATTTCGTGATGCGTGCTTGGAATTGAGATTCAGTTTGAGGATCAGGTTGAGGAAGGAATGAAGTGTGTGTGAGGGAGAGGTTTTGTGTACGATTAATTTGTTTAGATATGATTTATGGATTTGTGTCTGAGATATTTATGAATGGGGATTAGATGGATCATTGTCACTTGGAAATCTCCATGGTATTTATCTACCTGGTATGTAAGGTCTGGTACGCGAAGTTATAGTTCTGGTGTAAAATTGATAGAGTTCTTATAATGTCAAGCTGGGAATGATGTATGATGTATCTGTGTATAGAGCCCATGGTGGCTTAAACTCCTGATAGAGAAGAAAAATAACTATACCTGTCAGGGGAAATATCTACTGAACTGGGATGGTGTTTATTGTATTTTGATGATTATTTGGACATAAGTGTTTCGGACAAGTAAAGGATAAAGCAGAAATGGTAGCAGTCTGACCGGTGGGTGTTGTTGCTATGGTTTACGCGTCATCTGATTGGAGTCTTGTTGGGTAAGATGTAATATGGGTAGGAGTTTGCGACAGGAGCTTGATTAGTACAATTCTACTAGAAGGATGAGAGATTGAATCCTGAGTTCTAGATCCTTTTTATGTTTTGCATTGGCTGAAATGATTTGAATCTTCACCCCAACTACATTTGGGAGTGTTTGATCTAATAGAACGTGAAGGTCCACTAACACTGAACTTTAAAACATAAGGACCAATCAGCTTGATTAATATATGTTTGAAAGAGGACGTGGGAGTTTCTCGATTTAATGAACTGCCCTTGGCTTTAGCGCTTGAAGGTTTTTTTTTTGGGTCCACTGGTAGTATTAGGATTTAGGAGTATTATCAGTTTATCATGTGAATCACATCTAATATAGATGAGTGTCATTCTCGCATTTATTTGTTCTCTACTGCGATGCTTAAAGTTCATACTAAAACCCATGGTGCATGATTGCCTTGTGTTTGTGTCATAATTTAACCTTCTATGAGGTAATTTTGCTTGTCCTTTTCAGTTAACATGCATTAGTAATGTTCGCATTTGACAAGGGCTTTGCATCTACTTTCTGCTAGTAGTTTTAGAGTAATAGTGAGAAATATAAGATGAGTTTGTATTTCTTAAAAATGTTTTGTCATTTTTGATTGAGTTATCTTTCACATGGAAACAGCTGGAGACTGGTTGCAGGGTCCATACGTCTACTATCTTTACACCACATATGGATTTGGGAAAGGAGAGATTGGGCAATTGTTCATTGCTGGTTTTGGCTCCTCAATGTTATTTGGGACCATTGTTGGATCTCTGGCCGACAAACAGTACCGATGCTCTAACTTAGTATCAGTCCTTCCTCGTTGATAATGAATGTTTTTTTTCTTGATGACTGATCTCTTCATATCATTGGTGCAGGGGCCGAAAAAGGGCTTGTGTAACTTACTGCATAACGTACATTTTGAGTTGCATCACCAAGCATTCTCCTGAGTATAAAGTTCTGATGCTGGGTAGGGTCTTGGGAGGCATTGCAACATCTCTTCTTTTCTCGGCTTTCGAATCATGGCTTGTTGCAGAACACAACAAGGTTTGCCACCGTCATGGTTTTGTAACTTTGATGATATTGAGTTACTCTTCTACTATGGTAGCATCTAACGGGCCCAAATGATAAGGCGTGTCTGTTACGTTAGGCAGAAATGATAGAGAAAGCTATTGAAGCTTCTGTCTAGTGGTTTCTAACAAAGTCAAACATTCACATCTCTCGGTATAACTTACTGTTTGTCAATTATGGTAGAAAACGTAAGAAGTCAAGCAATGAACTTTAGTGACGTTGAATTGGTGAAGGAAAGGATTCGAAGATTCAGTCTAACGAAATGGTGTGTAGTATGAGGTTTATATTTTATTTTTGGCATTTGGCGTTTAGGATCTGGTTTGGTTTTAATGAGTGAAAATTTTTGTGTCCTTTAGCTGGAATATTAGTAAAATGGACTATTTGTTTCGAAGAAAACTAAACCTTACAACGTCTCTTCTTTGATCTGTGCAGAGGGGTTTTGAACAACAGTGGCTTTCCATCACTTTCTCAAAAGCCATCTTCCTCGGCAATGGCCTTGTTGCCATTGTGGCTGGCCTTTTCGGGAATCTGTTGGTGGACACTTTCAGTCTTGGTCCTGTTGCACCCTTTGACGCTGCTTCCTGCTTTCTTGCTATAGGCATGTTTATTATTTTGACTACTTGGACGGAGAACTTTGGAGATTCTTCCGAGAGCAAGGATTTGCTTACTCAGTTCAAGGGTGCTGCTGTAGCCATTGCATCTGGTAATCCCTACCTTCAATTGGTGGATGCTCTTCCGTCTCAAAGGCAAAAAAAGAAAAAAGAAAAAAGGATGTGCTTGTTGGATTGCAAAAATCATTCCTTGTTTTTTTTTCCTGCCAGATGAAAAAATAGCGTTACTGGGAGCAATTCAATCTTTATTTGAGGGTTCAATGTACACCTTCGTGTTCCTATGGACTCCTGCATTGAGCCCCAATGATGAGGAAATTCCCCATGGTTTCATTTTTGCAACTTTCATGCTGGCATCAATGCTAGGAAGTTCTGTTGCATCAAGACTTCTAGCTCGTGGAACTACCAAAGTAGAGGCTTACATGCAAGTAGTATTTGTGATATCTTCTGCCTCGCTGCTGCTGCCTATTGTTACAAATGTAAGTATCTTGTCATTATCAGAGATGCAGTGTAATCCGTTATTTATTTCCTGCTTGTCTCATTAAAGTATGCAACAGTTCCTTGTAGAGCCATCCAAGGTCAAAGGAGGTAGCATCTCATTTGCAGGTTGTATTCAGCTTCTCGGATTCTGTGCTTTTGAGGCTTGTGTGGGGATATTCTGGCCATCCGTCATGAAGATGAGGTCTCAGTATATTCCCGAGGAAGCCAGAAGTACCATTATGAACTTCTTCCGTATTCCACTCAATATCTTCGTCTGCATTGTGCTTTATAATGTATGTTACCTTGATCCTATCTATGTTCTTTTTCACTTTGTTCTGCTTATCTATGATGAGCTTTATTGTTTTATGTTTGTTGACATACTATCTTACAGGTCATGATTTCCTTTGTAACCCTTCCGCTTCACCCCCACCTCTGCACCTAAACTTCAAATAACATAAAGCACCTAAAAAAAATTGAGATTCAGATGCATGCGCTTTTTTCACTCGCCTTTGTGTACATGGTTAGGTTTGTAGACAGGTGGACATTCTTGGTTTCTAAGTTAAGCACTCATGTCAAGCGTGTCTTTGTGATGTGGTCGATTATCAGTGTATAATATTATCTCCTACCTATTGTTTTTTGTCGGTATAATCAGGTTAGGGTTATGTGCCGAAGTCTTATTCTAGGCCCTTGTGAGAAAGAACATATAGCACCTGGTCCCTTTAAGAATTTTGAAGCAGTGAAGCTTGTCTCTCATGGTTGCTGGAAATCTTTGTGTAGGTTGATGCATTCCCGATTACTGTCATGTTTGGAATGTGCTCGATCTTCCTGGCCGTGGCTTGCGTATTGCAAAGGCGCCTCATGGTGATTGCTGACAAGACAACAAGTATTTCCATCTTCCAAAGCTTTATTTTTCCTTGACATCTGAAAAAAGCCTTGGAAGAGTTGCTTATGTTTATGCCACTTTTGCAGAGATTGAAGTTTATCAAATGAAGGATCCAGAAACAGAACCATTGGCCATGTAGTCAGTTCGAATGGATATCCAACTAGAAGCTAGCCTTGGTTAGGTAGACAAGTTCTGCCATATATTATTATTCGACTTAAGATCAGATGGAGTATAAGAGCTCAATCGCAGAACTGGTCACGGTAGCTAATATGGTATAGTGATTTAGTCTTCTCAGCTGGACATGGAATATAAGAGCAAACTTGCTCCCTATTCAAGCGCTCAACCCGAGCATCACCAATGCAGCAACGACAGGCAGTGATTCTTTTACCATAAATCTTCTACCTTTCTGCAATGTGGACGGAGGAAGAGAGCAGATTATGGTATCTAATCAAATTTTTGTTACAAAGAGCGTGTGATTTGTAACTTGCTGGACTTCTTAGAGTCAGCGTTTTCGTTGTTTCCCACTTCTCACAAGAGAAACTGCAGAAATTATCTTATACTGTTGTGTGAAGTTTTATTGTTTCATTGGAATATTTTCCGTGATCTAGTATCTGCAAATGATTGGTTTTGAATGTTATCCACATGATTAGCTCTATGTTCTGTGAGCTATTTGATACAGATGTTAATATGCTGGATAAGTACAGACCGTGATGAGCTGTGATCTTAAGTTACAAGTCTAAATCTATTGTTAAAATATTAATGTTTCTGTTATTGGAGATGTGTTGGAACTGTTAGTCACGGGAAAAAACTACTACAAATTTTTGGCAGCACACCAGGGGAATGCGTCAGTGTTATTTTGATGTTGATGCTGCTAATTCGATATGTAAAGGGCGAGTATCCTGGAACTTGATGCCTGGATCATGGCCTTTTTATCTCAATTTGATGCCTTAAGGGCATATGCATTTACCTGACATGTAATTCTGTTGGCAGGATAGCGGTAAACACGTTGATTGTGTTCTTTGCGTCCATTCAGCTTAGACTTATTGTCATGAGGTTTAAATTTCGACAGGGTCATACTTGTTAATAACAAATACAGAACAGAAGGAAAGGAACCATATCACCGATTTCCTTGTAAGCCAAGATACTCTTCCTTTTCAGGCTCTTCATTAGTAAAGCACAATTGTAGAAGAGGATTTTCCTTTAGAAAGTCATTATAAATAGTCCCACCATCTTCACATCATATACTACAACTTTATATAATCACTCGGGAGCTTGAACTGTTCAGAAAATGTCTACCAAAGTCTGCACTTGGATTATAGTCCTCATCGCTCTTATACACGGTATGGTCTTCTTTTACCAAACTATAGTCTTCACTTAGTTAGAGACACTCCCGGATAAAAACATAATGCTAAAAACACCCTAAAATAACTTTAAATTATTTGAAAAAAAGACAAGAATTCGTGAAAAGTACCTCAAAATGATTTTAAAACAATAAAAAAACTCTTGAAATGGATAAAACATCATAAAAACTACTCAAACCTCTTCAAAACACTCAAAAACAAATAAAAGATGCTCAAAACACCATCAAATTTTCTCAAGATACAAGAATCTTTTAAAAGAGTAGATTCGGTTATAAAACTGTAACTTCATTTGAAAAACATAAATAAGATTAACTCGAATCTTCCAAGTTAAACAAGATTAACCTGAGTTGCCTCCAACATCATATATAAGTGTAGCATCGTTTGTTTTCATCAAAACTTCTTGAGGTTAAAGATATTGCTGAAATTATTTTATTACATTATTACTTGTTCGTATGCAGGCATCATACTTATGTTAATAAACATATGAACTCGATCCAAACTGCTAATCCAAAAGCTTAAGCCAATGGATTTTGGGTTGTTGATATATATATTCTACTCTTTCTTTTTCTCCACGGTCGATGTGGGTAAACCTACTCACACATATCCTCAACAATCTTCCCTTATATGTGAGTCCATCCACATCACCAATTCCCCCTTGAGTTTGAATCCATGGGCCTTCTCCACCCGCATATTTGGACTGGGCCACTTACGCACCTGATCAACCCTTTCTGTGCTTTTTGTGGACCAGCAACATAACGCACCATGGGATCCTTAACCTGCTTATCTTTGTCTAACATCCTGGCCCAACGAACCATGGATTCTGATACCACTTGTTAGGATTCAGGGGAGAGTCCAAGGGAGGAAAGCACATCCTAATCAAATCTGAGTAAAATACACATATGAACTGGGTCCATCTGTATTGATGAGGGGATTAGCGGGGTTACTATTGTCGTCGTCGTCTTGTATTTCCGTTAGGGACCGGATGATTTTGGTCTCAGTGCTAACTGTTTCGTACCTAAATACGCATAGCATATTGAAATTATCAAGACCAATTTCGATGGGCCCAAGGGATGGTTTGCATGTGTATGGGCCTGCGACTGGACCATATGAAAGGTCCAATTAGCTACCGTGGGTTCAGACTATGGCGTGTCTGTGTGCTGTGAATTCTACGGGCCTAAGTGTTGTGGGCTGCGACTGAGTTGTGAATGTCCGTTTTTGTTCAAACAACACTGCAGAGGTGCTATCGGTCAATGACTCGGTATCGAGAAATCAGCTTTATTAAAAATTTAAGTTCATTTTGATGTAAGACTAGTTATTATTGGCGAAACCAGTGCTGCGGAGAGCAGCCAACAAAACTGCTTGGACGATGCGTTTTTGGGAAAAAAAAAAGGCTGGCACAATGCGTTTCCATATTTTCCTCTTTTTTTGCTCCACTCACCCTTTAACCCATCAGGAAACTGCTCCAGAATAAATAGATGCAAACCAGGAATTGAAAGTATTCATCGCCAAACTCTTACGAATTCCAATCCATCAAATTCCATGGATGACATTGATCATACATGGTTCCAGAATCAATCTGAACCATGTTCTTCAACTTCTCTAAATCCATTCACAAAAGGTAAGTCGTCGTTGCTTTAGGGGTTTTTTTTTTTCCTTCTCCATGTTTTGGTGTTGGCATGGGCTTAAGATAATTTTGTTGTTAGTCTCGGTTTTGCTTCGGAATCATCAAGCATTTTCAAGAAGAAGCGCTAACGGATGAGTCATTTTATGTTGCGGTTGACTTGGCTAATGATGGCTGATGAGATTTGTAGTGTTTGACGTAACCTACAAAACGTACCTTTCGCCCCTTTTGTTGGAGTGAATCATCACCGCCAAACTTTTTTTGTTTGGAGCAGCTTTATTAGAGGATGAGAGTACACAAACCTTTGAACGGGTGTTTCGACACTTTCTTCAATATATGTTTGATAGGCAACCCGTTTCTATAATAACGGATCAAGATGGAGCTATCAACAAGGCGATCTCTGCTATTTTTCCTACTTCTCGACATCGTTTTTGTGCTTGGCACATACAAAGACATATTCTAGAGAACCTACAATCTTTAAGGTCGAAGTATGCAGACGTTGAGGTATGATCCATATCTACCTGTAGTTTGATTTTCATTAGTTCCTTATGCTGGTCAAGATGCTTGTGTGCTTGTCAAGTATGCTCGTTCAAGTTACTTATCATCCTGATGCTTGTCATCAATTTTTAGAGTCGTTGTGATTAGAACAATATGATGGTGATCCCAGCGAAAGCTGATTTAAAAGATCCTTGGAGTTTGCGGGTTATTCGGTTAACCAATGAGAAATACTTCGAGATTTCCTTTTTAAACAAAATAATATGTTGGTGATCTACTTTCAAAGCGAAAAAAATATTGTTTTTAAGTCCTTTTCCAGTTCGCTTTGTTTGCTTTTCATCTTCCTTCCAATTAATGCTCGTGATTATTTTAAATGTTATAGGAGACACACAAAGCGTGGACTAAAAGCTTCAACGCTGATGAGTTTGAGGCTCGTTGGATTGAGTTATAAGATTAGCATGAAATAGATGCAAAACATTGGCTGACAAGGATGCATAATATGCAAAGGCTTACTTGAAAGACACTTTTTTTTGCAGGACTGACCACGAGTGGAAGAAGCGAGAGCATAAACTCTTTTTTTGATTCATGTGTATGCCAACACAATGTTAAATAATTTTGTGAAGCAATATGATAAAGAGTTGAGTGCTCGACGTTTTGCTGAAGAGAAAGAGGATTTCATCACAATGGACTCAAGGTCGACCCTTTCTACTAATAATCCGATAGAAAAGCAACTTGGACAATGCTACATGAGGAACATTTTTGCAATCTCTGCAAAGGAGTGGCACCTCATTTTTTGGGTAGATCCTCTATGGTTTTAGGCAAAAACCCCCATTGAACGTAAGGTCTATCGCACTGGACTACGGCTAATTAACTCTTCCTCTTAAAATTTTGTTTCACAAATCTTAGTACTAAAATAACATATGTTTATCATGTCACATTAATCTTTGGTCCAATTCTATCTGAAGGAGAAAAAAAAAAGCATTTGGTGTTAGTCAGAATAAATTTAAGAAATAACAAAAATTTAAACTTGTTAGACACGAGGTGGCTCACGAAAAGATCGACAAGGTTGGAAACGTTAGTTGTTATCGTGTTGGCCTGTCAAAGCTTGATAAATCTCTATGGAGAATAGTAGTCTGATCCGAATGGAGGCCCTAAACACACTTGCTCATGTACAAAGTTTGAGCCGTACGGAGTCTTGTGCAAGCATATACTCTACATCCTAAAAAAGAAACAGGTTGCTTTACTTTCAGAAATGTACATATTGAAGAGGTGGACAATTGATGCTATTTATAAGGTGAATAACTCTATATACAATGCTAAAAAAGATGATGCTGATCGTTTCATTATGAATCCTTTGCAATTATGAGTCCTGCGAAGAAGGCTGAATTGCTTCATATAAAATGCTAGAGATTGTCCTCCATCAATTGATAAGATTGTTTTAAGTTTTTCGATGCATTGGAGCTTGAGGAAACTACGAGGAGTAATGAAGTTCGGCATATTGTGACAGAAGTTGGAAGTCAAGAGGATTCTTGTGTTAAATTGACATTGCAAAGGTCGGCCAAAACTTGCTACAAGGATCAAATCTGGATTAGAAATAGCTAAGAAGATGTCAATGCAAAGGAGATGTTCCTATTGTCTAAATTTGGGTCACTACTCTACTTGTGCAGTTCGCAAGGTAGGCTTTATTATGGTGTAATGTACCATGATTATTGGTATGCTAATTATTATTGTATTTCAATAACTAATGCAATTTTTGCTGCATATAGGTATTGTCTTAGCTGCTTAGCCAAAATCATTTATAGTAGTCTACATTTTGTGGTCCACATGATGCTCCTCATATGCAGCCGTGTGCTATCCACGAATAACTTATTTTTTAAAAAAAGACGTTGAACTATTTTTTATTTTATTTTGAATATGTAATGTAGGAATATTTTTTATTTTTGTTTTATTTTTTGTCTTTTTAATTTAGTAAATGACGTTTTTAAATATTTTTGTTTTAATTTTGTCTTTTTGTGTTTTAAATCACTAATCTAATAGTTTCATTATGAAAGATATTATAAATAAGATCAAGAAAGAATTCTTCTATTAAGTTTAATAAAATTCAAATTTAGGATGGTTGATGAGAGGAAGAGTCGGGATGCTGTTTTAATTTTGATTGGTTAAGATATATGTTAGATTAGATTTTATTTAATTGATTTTAATTTTTTATATGATATTTTTTTAAAATGATAATAATGTCATGTCATACTGTTTGTCGTCTACCAAGACTGGTTAATACGATATATATTGATTGTAAAGTTTTTTAAAATAAAATTTAACATTTTATAAGATTCAGAATAATTTGAAAAAGATTGATGGTGTTCCATATCTTGATGCCATATATTTATGTTTTATGATCTTAACGTCTCACAAAATGATGCTGTTGTGTATTTTATGTATAATATATTATTGATTTTAGTTGTGGGAATGCCATCAGATAAAAGTACAACTATTACCGTATTTTCATACAGATGACGTTTATATAAAAATGCATTTCTTCCAGTTGCGGTGGGGCGATTTACAGTCAATAGCAGCTGCATATCAGGCTAAATTCTTTCAAGCTTTTTGAGCTGATAAAATACCTGTAATTCAGAATCATCATGAGTCATAGCTAGCTACCCAGATGGAGTTTCCGCGTTGGCCTCCCGTACTATAATTCATCATCATATGAATATGCGAATAAAATAAAATAATGTTAATAGTCATAGATGTATACATGTGAGAGTTAGGAAGGCATGCATGCATGCACATGGACTAGCAGGTCATCATGCATGTTCATATACATGTATACTTTAATCTAGAATGATATGGTTCATCGCTATATGTGCGACTAAATTATGATCAAATTGGATATTTTCTTGTTAGTTTAAAAGAAACATTAGATCTTTCAGTTTAGCAAACACGACAAAGGGCAGGCATTATTGATCGAAACAATAATGTTTATTTAGAAGTTAGTCCAAATATGCATGAGAACGTGGCAACACTTTTCTGACCATGTTAAACATCAGACTTGCACATATATAAAACCAACCCGTCCATATATAGTTCTTTAAAATGTGTTTGTATGATCTTGGCAGCTTTCTGTAGATGATGGAGTAAATGAATCAAACAAGAAATCATTTTAAAAAAAGAACGATGATTAATACAACTCGGGACTTGAGGTTTGGGAAGCCTAGTAATGCCGTTCTGTAGGTAGGCATTCAACTGCAAGAGTGAAAGACTCGGAGATCTTCAATAGTTTTCGGAATACGCATATCCTCCCTACAGTTAGTATAAATAACGTTAAAAAAATATAAGAATAAATGATAAAAAAATAAAATTGACGTCATAACATAGAAATTTAAGTGGTTCATTTCGTTTTGGGGTTTATGTCCACTGACAACCCATGGTTCAATTCTTGTGTTTAATGTGAAGCTTGGTTGAGTTAAGTAGCCAATTGGCCCCTTCGCCATAGCCCTAATGTTCACTCTACTTTAAGGACCTTGAACTAGAGACCTTATAGGGATTAAGAGGAGTTAACTCTTTTATATAGAGCCTTGGGAAAATCTCGACTATCCATGTGAGTGTTACTAGAAGAGAATTTATCACTCCATTCATAACTTTTATGACACTCACAGTTCACACCTATCTAAAAAAATAATATTATAATATTTAAGATAATCCTCAAATACTACTGTAGTAGGATAATTTAGTGAGAAGATAACCCAAGCACAAACCCGTGTTTACTCTAAATTATTTACCCCAAGGCTTTGCTTGTCTTTGCTCCCTTTCTTTGGCTCCTCTTCCGAATGAAAATATATAGGGATATTTCGTCGTTTGTTTTTGCGATTGTTTCGTGCATCCCACTTCATGCAAATTCATAAACCTTCTACCAAAAAGAACATGTATCTTCTTCACTTTTCGCAAACCTTCATAAACATTCTGAAACTTCCCCACCACACACAACAAAACATACTTTTTTGATTTTCCTTTTTAAAAGCAGTCTATCCTTTTATTTTTGTTTTAAAAAACCAACACAATAACAATTCTCCATCTTCGTTTTTCAAAAACAATACCTTGTCGATTGACGTTATCCGAAGAATCACCATTGTCTGAGGCATTGAGGTATTGCAGAACCTCGATCAGTGTCCATCAAGTGCCACACCGTTGCCCATAAAGAAAACCTTCCTTGTGGCTCCATCTGATTCGTGCCCTTGACAGGACAATTATTTCCTTACCCCCACACTTGTCATCATGTTGTCGATCATCATGATTCCTATTAACTTAAATAAGTTGACAGCTCGAGCTCCTTCTATCAATATAAATGCGCCCTTGATAATATTCATTGACCCTACTTAAGCGTTGATTCGGAATCTCTATGAATCCATCATTGACAGAGAAATCAAGTTTTTTCGTAACCCTCGAACATGCTTGACATTTTTCAAAGTTCTAACGATCCTATCATGCTTCTTCAGACGTACACAACCATTCCTCTCTACCTTAGAGGTTGAATTGTTCCCCCTGAAAATCGTCTCATCGCAGCGATCATAGGATGAGAACCATGATCTATGTAGATCCATGTGATCTGTAGCATCGCTATCAAAGATTCAACTTGTCTGGAAATTAGAACCTTCACCTGTAATAAGCACCTTATTGTGTGTGCCACTCCAATCTCGGACTCATTATCACCCTCACATATGTTGCCTGTGGAATTAGGGTCATCGGTTTTAACAAACTCACAGTTTCTTTTTAAATATCCCTTCCTTCCACATCGTTAACATTCGCATTCATCGCTATGGCTTTTCGAACGGTCTCTCGAAGATGAAGTTTTTCTCGACCGTCTCCGAAAGAGAGCCACCTGACCATGTATCGAGCCTTCGAAAGACGCCTTCCTTTGAAGTTCAATACTAAGTAATGGGATTGTCACATCCTCTAACTCAGGGATGGAGCTAGAATCCAACAAAAGCGGGGTCGGACTTGTATGACATAGATGGATCTCTTAATTAAAAATATATAATATACTTAAAATTGAAAAAGGACAAAAAAAGAAAAAAACTTATTGATTTATACGTTCAAAAAAGAGGGAATGAAAATTTATGAGGGTGAGGAAAATTAAACTCATGACCAGAGTAGGAAGATATCACCACTAACCAGCTAAGCTAACTGAAATCTTTGTTTATTCAATATATATTTATGTATTTTTCACTTGGGGAAAGGGGGGGGG
>LIEC01007385.1:25815-64679 GCA_001925005.1 Drosera capensis
GGGGGGGGGGGGCTGCCTGCTTGCCGCTGTGCCTTTGACCCTAATCTAACTTGAGCTTGTCTTCCTTGGAGCAGCTCAATGTTATGACTAGAGTGTCATAACTGTCAGATAAAATACACAACAAAGTCACAGTCTTGTCTTCGTCATTTAGGCGCACGTCAATGCTCTACAGTTAACTAATCATGTCATTGAACTCATTCAACTCATCCGAGATTTTGATGACGTCCTTCATCTTCAAAGAATAGAGTCTTCATTTCAGAAAAAAATCCGATTCACGAGGGACTTGGCTTGATATAAGGTCTCTAAACGAGCCCATATTCCAATCGCTGTCTTCTCGTTCTTTATGTTGAATATGATCTCGTCGGAAAGACACAAGCGTGTAATGAAACACGCTTTCATGTCCATCTCTACCCAATCATTATCAGACATTTTTTTCGTCTTCTTCTCCTTTCCGAACAAGATCTTGTATTGACCAAGTTGCACCAACAAATCATGGACTTTCATTTTTCATAACTCAAAATTATTTTTGCCATTGTACCATTACACCTCGAACTTACCGCCTATCACTTTCTCTATTTCATTTTTTGAACAATTAATTTATCAAGATACCGATAGTTTTGATACCACTCTGTTGGGAATAGACAAGCCCTCCCAAGACTTGGTACAATTAACGTTAGAAAAGTAATTGAAACAAATTATAGAAAATAAATTTGACACTACGACATAAAGATTTACGTGGCTCATCTCGTTCCTGAGATTACGTTCACGAACAATCGACAAGTATTTCCATTATCCAGGTGAATATTGTTACAAGAGAATTTATCCCTCTCATCATTAATTTTTGTGACACTCATAACTCACGCTTACCCCAAAAAAACAATAATATAATATTTAGAATAATTCATATGGATAATTTTTAGTGAGAAGATAACTCAAACACAAACCCGTATTTACCATAAATTCTCTACTCTAATGGATTTGCTTGGCTCCCTTTCTTTACCTCCTACTACGAATGAAAATATATAGGAATATTTCGTCGCCTGTTTTTGCGATTGCTTAACGCGTCCCACATTCGCAAGCCTTCTGTAAAAAAGGTTCAACGTCTTTTTCAAGTTTCTCAAATTTTAACAAACCTTCACAATGTTTCTGAAACTTTTTGACCACACACAACAAAATCATTCTCTTGTGTTTTTCCTTTTTAAAAATAATATGTCCTATCATTCTCTTGTGTTTTTCCTTTTTAAAAATAATATGTCCAGCCATCTTCTTTTTTTTTAAGAAAAAACCAATCTCTGTGTCGCATCATCACATCCCCCCTCTCTGTCGCCCTGCTCCTGCTTCGTCGCCTCAATCCTCCTCTGTCATTCATCAATTTCACCGTATGTGTGTGATGAGATTCGATCGATGAAGGATGAGATGACAACGTGATAAAAAACAGTGTACAAGACTAGAGAGGATGACAAAGAGAAGAAGGAGGTTGATTTTGAATACACGTAAGATATGTCACGGTGGATTGATTTCACAAATTCAAAATTTTATTTTAATCTTCTGTTTCGAAATAAAGTCCCTGAACAATTTGAATTTTGAACCCACATTTTAAAAAATTGGAATGTTTACATTATATTATGTTTAGTTATCATATGTCATGATTAGATGATTATATTGAGTGAAGAAATTGTTAAAAAAAATATATCAATCATTGCATTTCATGAGTTTTTTAACCAAAATTACTAAAGACACATTAATCTTTTTAAACCCTTCATATAAACATGTTTCGTTTATCAAATATGTCATTTAGAAACTCGCGCGGGTAGGCCATTTTTATCACGTGGGGAATGCACTCGCCATCAACAGTCATTTGTGGCATGAGTTGACTTTCTAGAATAGCAGCTAGTGATTCCTAAAATCACGTGTGCATAAGAAGTTTGCAAGTGAAGATTTAGTGAAGTGGCCGAGAAACAATCAAAGCCTCATAGAAGTACAGTATATACCTGATCATTAGATTGGTGGGGAGTATTAGGTACATTTCGGGAGTGTCTACTGTTGTATTTCATGTGTCCCGTGAATTTTACCGTATATATTTATTTTATGTTATTTTATAAAAATAAATATAAATTTTGTTTTCATATCAAATCACGATTGATTGTTTCGTAATATGTATTAGATTGAAATACGTAATTTATGTTATCATTGATATTTCACGATAAATTTATAAAAAATTATCTTTTATCGTTGTTACAAACTTTATATTGATATACGTGTAAAATAAAAACAATATAAAAAATAATGAAACGGAGGAAGTATTATTTTTTAAAAGTTTAATAAATTTGGATAAACAATCTAAAAACAAAACGATATGAGCATGTACATCTGGAAGATATATTATGAATTATTTTCCCTTTTTTTTGAGTTATTGTTTTTATTAATTATATATTTTTTATTTGATCTAAATATTTTATATTAAATTTGAGATATTAACTTTTGATCAAAATTTAATCTCGATCGTTCAGTTCATAACCAAAGATCATAAATTAATGGAATAAAATTCGATTAATTTAAATAAAATAAAATTATTTTATTATCCACTAAAATTTTTAAACGACAATAATATCTTGTCCTATCGTTAATCGTTTCTCATGATTTGTCACGTTTAGAAACGATTAGATAATATAATATATATTAGATTAGATACGCACATATATGAAGCCATAAACGAATTGATCGCGGAATCTTCTATAAAAATGAAAAAAAAATCAATTAAAACTTGCATGGGAAGAGCGAAGTAGGAAACAATCAACCCCATAAACTAAAGTAGTCATCAGATCGCTAAAGATAATGAAAGAGAACTATGTTGCCACGATCAAGATTTAGTACGTTTTTGAGTTAACTTTAAGTAAATCTAGGGTTGATGTTGTTGTCGACAAGTTAACTTTAAATAAATCCATTTGTCAATCATATCGTTCTCGTGAGCTTTCTTTACTCCCTCAGAACCTTGGAACGTTTTGAGTTTACACTTATATCGATGTAAAATTTGAAACGTTTGTAATGACGATCAAACGTATTTTTTTATAAATTTGTTGTAAAATATTAATGGTTGTACAAGTTACGTATTTCAACCTAATACATATTATGAGACGATCGAACATTATTTGATATAAAATCGAGGCTTATATTCATACATATAGAATTATATATATATATATATATGTTATAAAGTTTATGATACGAAAAATAGTTTACCAAATAATATGTATATGACTTTCTTTGTTAAGAAAAACATACTACTTCGACCAAAAAACAAAAAAAAACATAGTATTATTAAATTACACCGTTTTGTTATTTTAATCCGTCTCAAATTGTTTGTGACTTTTTTTTTTTAAAAAAAAGTATTATATGTTTAGGAATTAAAAAAGATGGGGGAGAAAGATTGTGTGATTAAGAATTTAAGTTGAAAGAGAAAAAAATAAATCTAAATTTACATATATAAAATATATATTATAATTATAATAAATTGAGATAATATATTATTAGATAATGAGGAATCTTATCGCTAGGACATTATAGGTGCAAATCCCCCAGAAGGCTCAAACCATATACTGAGGAATCTTCTACAAAAATGGCTACAATTAATGATATAGATCACGTTGTACATCCACTTGTATATTTTAAAAAATTGTAATCTGAACCTAAGAGAAGAGTGCTCAAAGTCACCAAACCAACCATCTTGTGCTCACCAAACACCATATACAAATATACATATGTACATAATCCATAGATGCAGATAATTAATCGAAGATTTTACTAGATTAATATATGTTATGTTCCTATTTTTGAATTTTAGTTATTTCTAGTTGTTTTATGTTTTAGTGTCTTTAATTAATTAGTGAAATTAGGTTAATTTTATTAGTTATGAAAACTAGGGGTTTGCACGTTTATTTGACCTCACGCAATACGGCCTGTCATAATCAATTTTTGCTTTGAGAAATATTAAGAAATATTTGTTTCAGAAGAGAGATTTGTATTCTCTATTTATGGATCTCTCGTCAACGTATTTCCTTTGACGGTTTTGTGGTTGTTTTCGTCCGAGACAAAATATCCAAGTTCGCGTAATTGGATGCCCACAAATAGTTGTGGTTCTTATGATAGGAGGCCCATTGCTGCACCACCAAAGAATCAAGATGGCTGCAACATCCCACAACTGTTGTAATAGTAGTACAGTAATTCAGTTAACCCTTGAGTTATCCTTGGATTATATTTTATCCTTCTGATTATAAAAACAATCATTTAATTTTTTAAATTTTTAAAAAAATCGTGATTTTTAACATATTATTTCTTTGATTTTTTTTTATTTTTTTTTGCAGAAAACCTCCCTTTAATGGGGGATCTGCTTATTTCTTATGTATTTATCAATTGATGGTATCTATTTTATAAGCATTCTTCACCATCATCATACTTGCACCATTAACATACTCCTCTTTCTATTTCATTTATTATAAGAAAATAAAATAAAGATAAAAAAATCAATAAACATAACATATTGCCTTGCTGACACAACAAAAAAAGATCATTCAATTATTAAATTTTAGATCAAAGTCTGCATAATTATCTTAGTTCGTATTGCATATACTACTATATGTATGAGACAATGAGTTGAGTCTTCTAGCACATGTAATTTCAATATAAAATTATATAAGGAAAATGAAATACCAATAGATATTAAAAAGGTTTAATATTTAACCATACATATGGGGTATTGTTATAATAATAGGATCAATCAAATCCGATAACAAAACAAACCAAATTGTAGTATCAAGAAATCCAAACCTATCTAATATATTTATAATATATTAACCCTATCGATAATCAACGTATGTTTGATGGATCCTTGTCAAATTTTAATCTCATGACAACTATCGACATTAAACTTTTTCAATGGTCAAAATTTTGCGAAATCATATCTCAAAGTCGGATTTTTGTAGGACATCTTACATTCCTATATGAGGTGGCCATCTCACCTACCTCAATCCCTTAATTTAAATTAGTTTATTGTCTCAAAAAATATCGATGGTCGGTTGTCACGGATGGCAATGGATTAACGAAATGAGAAGATCAAGGTTACTGTAATTTTCTAACTAATAAATTCTGAATAATATATACGGAGTATTTTTTTTTATAGACTATTTGTTCGCCCATTGGTGACGAAATGTATTTTTAATGTGATGATTAGTGACAGCATAACAGTCTTCCGTGGAATCGGTCAGATGACCCCCAGGTCTATGGACTATGGGTTACTCCCTTCTCCAAATAATTTATAGATTTAATTATCAATTTACCCCTTTGACAATCTACTAGATCAGAGTAGTTAAATTCTAAAAAACTAAACTAATAGAAGAGGAATTTCGACCACAACTTTAATCGGATTCTGACAAATATATTAGCTACTTCAACATATTAATATGCATATTAGACATATTATTATAAAGAGAGACGTATTACTTGATTGTAGTGGTATCAGATAGATGTTCAGGATTTTAGGTGAAATCTTTTTCAAATAAATCTTCCCGAATGTTTTTTTTTTTTTTTGGGAAAAGGTAAATTTCATGAGATTTCTTTTAGATTTAGGTCAATGACACAAACCCTCTCAAGTTTGAAACATAATAGAGGCTCCCTTCAAGTTTCAGAATATAACAACAAAACATCCTTTAAATTTGAAATGGTCACAAACCCCACTCAAGTTTGTCTAAATGACACAAAATCCCCTCAAATTTCTTTAAATGATATCCTACTGATTTCACTTTCAAAAACAACATAAACTTCAATTATAAAAATAGAAAAAAGATACAATATTTGAATAAAAAATGTAAATATTTGAAAAAAGAAACAATTGAAAAACATTTGTTACAAAAAAAAAAAAAAAAAAAAAAAAAAGAAAGAAAGAAAGAAATTTTTTTTTATCGTTTGCAAGAATCATTTTTATTACATATAATAATTTCTCCTCATTAATTATTTTTTATGATAAATAAATCATTCCTTAAAATGTGAGTCTAAATTATTATACATAAGAAAAATAATTTATACAAATTATATAAAACATGAGAATAATGTCGAAACGGTGAATGACTGTTTTTATCTCATAAAGGATGTCCGGTTTTTTATTCCTGTTTTTTTTTTTTTACGGTTCTCTCCACATCATGGCTCCCCACTTCCCCGCTTTCTCTCCTCTTTTTCTTGTTTCCTTCTCCCTAATAATACAAATAAAATCCATGTGACTATGCATATGGGCCATCAATTTTCTATACAGATTCTTTTTTTTCCCGTGGGCACCATTGCTAGAGTGAAACGGAGGCCATTGTCCCTTCCGATCACTCATAAAACATTTATCATATAAGGAGTATTTTCTTTCAAAGGAAATTTTTTCAAGTCATTCTTTTTTCTAAATTATTTACATCTTTTTATCCAAATTTTTTATATTTCATTAATTTTATAATTGAATTTTATATTGTTATTTAATGTAAAATAAATATTTTGTATCTTTTGTACAAACTTGAGAGGATTTTTGAATTCACTCTAAAAGGGGGTTTTTGTGTCATATGTTGAAATTTGAGGGGGATCATTTGTCGTGTTTCAAACTTGAGGAGAGTTTTGTGTCATTTGTTTAAACCTAAGGGTTTTTGTGAATTGTTCAAATTAGAATATCGACTCATATACAAAATAAATAAATATAATATAATTAAAATATTTACTGATACAGCTGCTTTTGGGCCTATCATGACTTGTGGACTTGGACTTGGTCGGTGCCGACCATTGTGGCAAGCACTTGAGCTGATCTATATAATTGGGCTGAGTAGATGATATCCGCTAGATTCAACCTTTCCGAGACATCCGCTGGATCCATTTTTCACTTTCCACCGAGAAAACATTCACAACTTGTATTTTCAACAGAGACCCTACACATGCTCTTGATGCATTAATCGACTTTTAACATATATTTGTGTCGGAGACATTATTGTTGCTCCTCCTGTCGTCAATTATATAACTTTTATAATAAATCATATTATTATTTATTATAGTACATATTATAAGATCTTTTAAAAAGAATAACTAATCGCCGGTTTGGAAGTGCATTATTAGCATCAAAGGAGGAGTAATATTTTTCAAAGTGCCCTATCAGTAATTTTTTGCAGCCCCTGAAATAACCAATGCAAAATAATTTCTGTAGCCACTCAATTCAAAGATCAGTTTTTTTTTATTGGATAAAATTCAAAGATCAGTTTAGTAGTATATGATCAATTTATAATCTCTTAAGTATTAATAGGAACTTATATGAGACTATGTCATAATTAAAGACACAAAAATGCGATCATTTATACACTTAACGAACATGACAACGAACAAGCTAAACATCAAGTCCGATTCATGAATACTGTAAATCATTCTTCGTTATCTCGTATCATGAGCCCAGTGCACTCTAGTAAATCATGTCATCATGGAATTCTTTATACTAGCATATATATATATATATATATACACACGAAAATATTTGGTTGATTTTATATCATAAAAAAATTCTAGGAAGATTCTATTTTATACAGAATTTTATGAAGAATCTTGATATAAAATCAAACAATATCCATAAACCATATATATATAATATCAATCCTATTAATTGATTCAAAAAAAGTGATTGAATCCTCCATTTAATTTTTACTAGTTAAGAAAATCAATGACCAAGATCGAATTTTTTGACCCTTATTAATCTTATGTATATACGTGAAAGAAACATACATAGATGTATACATCTATAAAATACAAATTATATTAGTACTAATTAAAAACTCTAAGTTTGACAATGCATAACCACGTGGGTTCCACTATTCTTAAGGTATGGTGTTTTGCAACTATAAATCAAGATGGTCTGCTTCATTTCTCTTTGCCCAACTCCTAGCTAGCTCTTTCTCTCTACACGGCGATTCCAACATTTTTGGCATTGCTGAACAAGAGGAAAGATATATACATAGTATCATCAAGCCTTCTTCTCCATTTCCATCTAGGTGCATTGCCAGCCTAAGTCGAACACACTTCCTATATATATATATTTCTATCAGATTTCCTGTCTAGGTAAACAATGGCACCATTCGTTGAGGAAATGCGCAGGGCACAGAGAGCCGAGGGTCCGGCCACCATCCTAGCCATTGGTACCGCCGTGCCGCCGAATGTCTTCTACCAGGACAAGTTCCCCGACTACTACTTTCGAGTCACCAAGAGCGAGCACATGACCGACCTGAAGGAGAAATTCAAGCGCATCTGTATACCTTCTCTTCATCTTTCTCCTTTGCTCAAGTTCCGTTCTGTTCATCTTTGGTTTTAATACTATATATATTCACTCGTGGTGGTATAGATATGGGTTATATACATATCAATGAACAGCATGTAGAGGTAGTTATATGTAAACCACAAGGGAGAAAAAGGAAGAAAAAGTAAATATGATGGCATGCATGACCATGCTAGATCAAACGAACAATGATAAAGGTGTCACAGTTTTTATGTGGACAGCTTAGTTTGTGGAATTTATCTTGATCAACAATGTGCCGATCGTTATCTTGATCAACAACGTGTGTCTATATTAATTTCGTCTATGTTTTATCAAGATTTCTCCTAAATGCTGATGTTGAACGTAAATTATCATTCTTGTCTCTTAGAAAAACTATCATCTAGGTGATAGCTATAGAGATCCCAATTCTTCGACAGAACTTCAATTTTAAGTTTATTACTTGTAATTTTTTTGTTATTAAATGATCCAAAGACTTCAAAAAATCATGTAAAAATGATAAAAAGAGTTCCTCTGGAAGGATTCTATACTTAGAGTTTGCACTTTTGTTGTGTTATGTTCAATATTTTCAAATACTTCCTTTTGGTTTTCTAAAATTCATGTGAAACAGATCCCTTCTTGCATTTGTATCACAGGGTTGACCTTAGAAAACGTCCAATGAGAATTGAGATTATATCGTAGTAAAACTTTTTGAGGAAGAAATGTGGGTGTGATATAATGCTCATAAAAAATTTCAATTAACTTACAAGTACCCAAAGACCCATAGGTTTTGCCAATTGTTGAATTTTTATTACAGTTTGATGTGGCTTAGTAACTGCAGCTAATTAGTTGTAGTTAATTAAAATCATAAGACAAATTAGATTTAAAAGAAGAAAAAGAAACTCTGAAAATATAATTCAAACATTTAAATTTAATCACAAAATTTCAAAACCACCAATGAAAACGAAAACTGCAGTTATTAAGCTACCGTAGCTGCAGATTTTCCCTTTTTTCTTTTTTATTATGAACTTTTCTCCTTTGCTTTTCGTCTTCTCCTAACTCCGAATTATGGTTTTTGTAAACAATCATAAATTTATGAAGGGCATGTATAAGTGGGCAAGGAAAAAATAACTTTTGCAAACAATTTATTATAGACATTTCATAAGATAAATCGAGAGATATCACTCGTGATCAGAGTACCCATTAGCTTAAAATATGGCTTGCATTTTTGTGTTTTTATAAGAATATGGTACAATATAATAGAACAAACATTTTGGACATTAATTTTGATCCATGCCAACCCATAATGTAATAATAGGTCAGTACATATTTAGGAAATATTATAAGCAACCCATACAGGAGGGACTATGAATAAAAACTGACGGGTGCGACAGAATGATCCGTTAGCTCGGATCTTCGTTCTCCACATGTGTTTTAACTTTGAAGAATAGTTTGTTCGTTCTTTTTACCAAATATAGTAAAATATGGAGGTAGGTACGCAAACTACAGTATTAGTACCGTTGAATATTTCACTATTTTTGGGCTGAAATCTAGCTAGCTACTGCTTCTGCAGTTACATTGATCGGGACAATTTGTTGACGCAACGAAACCAATAATTAACGATCAGAATTGACCGTAGTTACTTTTAATGTATAGTGGATGAGGGTAGTAATGTTTTGTAGATCTCTATAACAACAAGGATAAAATGGAAACAGTTCCTCCTTTGAGAAGAAAATGGTTTTTTATGAAGGGAGTTGTTATTTTTAAGATCGATTTTGTTATTGTCAAGATAATTATAAGGGAAAATTAGTTTTTTTTTATAAAAATCTATGTGAGTATAATTTTTATCTCGAAAATATCAATTTTCTTTATAAATATGTAAATGGATATTCAACTTATAATTTTTTTTCCACCTTATTATGTCATCTCCCTCGTTACTTTGAGGTTATTTTGATAGAACTACAAACGTAAGTCAATGAATGGCGTACATGACTAACTCTAGCTACCATGACAGGCGAGAAGACGGCAATCAAGAAGCGATACACATACCTGAACGAGGAGATCCTCAAAGACCACCCTAACATCGCGACCTTCGATGGCGCGTCATTCGACCAACGGCAAGAGATGGTCATCGAAGAAACTCCCCGTCTCGGCAAGGAAGCCGCCGTCAAGGCAATCAAGGAATGGGGCCAGGCGAAGTCGAGGATCACCCACCTCGTCTTCACCTCGACCGCCGGCGTGGACATGCCGGGATGCGACTACCAGCTCACCAAGCTCCTCGGCCTCAACCCTTCGATCAACCGCCTTATGATCTACCAACAGGGCTGTTACGCGGGCGGCACCTCCCTCCGCGTCGCCAAGGACCTGGCAGAGAACAACCGCGGGGCCCGCGTCCTTCTCGTCTGCTCCGAGGTCACCGCCATCTTCTTCCGCGGGCCCAACGAGGACCACATGGACTCCCTCGTGGGCCAGTCCCTCTTCGGGGACGGGGCCGCGGCCATGATCATCGGGGCCGACGTGGACGAGGCCGTCGAGAAGCCTCTGTACGAGATCGTCTCGGCCTCGCAGTATCTCGTCCCTCACTCCGAGAACGCCATGGCGCTCCACCTGAAGGAGTGCGGCCTCACCTTCCACCTCTCCAAGGACGTCCCCAGCCTGATCGGAAACAATATCGAGAAAATCCTCGGCGAGGCGATGAAGCCGCTGGGCATCGAAGACTGGAACCAGCTGTTCTATATCACGCATCCGGGAGGAAGGGCCATCCTGGACGCGGTGGAGAACAGCCTCGGGCTCGACAAGGACAAGATGCAGGAGAGCAGGCACGTGCTCAGCGAGTACGGCAACCTGACGGGGGCCTGCGTGCTCTTCATACTGAACGAGATGAGGAACCGGTCCGTGAAGGAAGGGCGGTCCACCACCGGAAAAGGGTCCGATTTCGGGGTCTTGTTCGGGTTCGGGCCGGGCCTCACGGTGGAGACCGTTGTGCTCAGGAGTGCTCTTATCAGTCATTAGTGCAGCGCGGGAGAATAAAAATGATTTGTGGGAGTTGGGTCTCTACTATGGAATTGGAAGCTCTGATGTGCTGTCCGTGTAATTGTTCAAAGGTTAATTTGTGTGCGCTGAAAAAACGTTCTTTGTTTGTGTCTGTAATTGATTTGTCGAATAATATGCATGATTTATGTCCGATTTGAAACTTCCTGAATTTATTATAACTACACTTATTGGTTTTCATGTAATTCATATGAGTATATTGTAAGTAGATTGGTAGGTGTGGGATGATCAATCCAAACTTGCAAAGCATAGTTGCTTTGTGATACTTGCAACCATGTACTCATTTTGGATTTAATTGGAATAGTATAGTACTCAATGCAACGTTTACCTGCTGTAAAAGGACTCAATGCAACGTTTTTCATCCATTTGGAAGTTACTGTGGTCACATCGTCTGTCTTGATCCTTCAGTTACCTCAATCTTTTGGACTTTTAATCTTTTTCTGTATCTTCTGGAAACATGGACGTGTACGGCGAACTGATGACCAACAAGATGGGGGATCTAAGCTTTCATAGCCTGAGACTTCCGCTCCAAATTCCCCTCCTGCTGTCGTAAACGATCACGAAAAGCATTAAGGTAGGTCTCAGGTAAAACCCCTCTGCACTCTGCCCCATGCCGTATGTTGCTTTTGTTTGATACTCTCATCCATCAGCAATAAATATTCCTGTTTCAAAAAAGATTATATTTATCATAAAGTGATAAAGTGAAAAACATAGTGATATTAAAAATGATTCATGAAACGAATAAATGATATTTTTTTTTTATAAATTTATCGTGAAAAATCAAATATAATATATATTACGAGCTATAACCCGGAACAAAATGGCATTCGTATTATATCATTTATTAATTATAATGAATAGTATAATTACTGCACCACATTGTAATTAATGTGGGATGAAGGGAGTACAATAAATTGACTGAAAAGGAATTCTATGTGTATTGAATTTTTATGAAATTTGATGAAGAAAAATTATTTTTTTATGACAAAATTTACTGTAACATTTGTTAGAGAAAACAATGGATATACTGTAATTGAGTTTGATTGATTTTGTATTTTTTTCGATAAAAAACTTTTTAAAAAGGATAATATTATAATTATTATGGGATATAAAAAAATAAATATTATATTTATTATCGGAAAAAAAGTGTATTCCGGATAATTTATGTGCCCACTCTTTGGCTCGTGTAATGGAATCTTTCCATGATCCAAACAGGTAGAACGTCATGTTTTACCAAGGTAGAGGGTTACATACACCTGAAAAAATGGATTGGGTTGGATGATCCGATCTGAGGGTTTGGCGTGTTTTGGCGTGTTGGACAATTTTATTTGCGGATAAAACGATCCAAATTTTATCAGGTCTTAAATATTTGACCCATCATCCACCCGTTGCAGGTTACGGGCATCCAAACCCGACCCAAAAACTCTAGAAATCAAAAAGTAGATTTAATGAAAATATGTATGTCATTGCTAGTTTCTTAACAAATATGTAATTTTCATATCAAAGTTATATTAAATTAGAAAATTCAAAAAAATTACTCCTACTTTCATAGATGTTAGATAAATTTTCATTGCAGATGATAATGTAAGTATCTAATGAATCAAAATGATAATTGAATTTGGAGAAAAAAGTGAATTAAATCAGAGTAGCTCATATATATATAATATCTTACTAGAATGACATACATGTTTCCTACCTAATTAAAATAAAGTGATAATTTCTTCGTCACATAATAATTACAGTATATACGTATTTTATATATATGAATACAAGTCTCGTTTTCATATCAGATCATGTCTGATCATCCTATAACATGTATTAGATTGAAGTACGTAACTTACATAACCATTGATGTTTCACGATAAATTTATAAAAAAAATACGTTTGATCGTTATTGTATGTGTGCCAAATTTTGTATCTGACATACGTCCAAAGTCAAAATGTTACGATCATTTTGTGACGAAGGAAGTAACTAAAATATCAACATGCAATCTCACCCACGGATTAAAAGACCCGACTTCAATTGGGTCTTAATTTTCGATTCAATACCCAATATTTTTACGGATGTCTTTGGGTGCCGTGTGACACGGGCTGGGTTTGGAGTATGGCCCGATGCGAAGCCCAATCCAAAGAAGGCCCAAAAAGTTTAGCCCATGTCCGGAACATTCTCCACACTTCTACAATTTTGTAGATAGCGTTAGAGTTTGGTAGGGTTTGCTAGAGAAATTTAGAACCTTCTTGTAAACCCTAGGTTAGAATTGTATATAAGGGAGGGGTTGGCTCATTTGCCAAATCATCCTTCGGGAACTCAACATCCTCACGAGTATTGTAAACACGAGAGCAATACAAACATCCAAGTTCTCCAAACACAAATATGTCATTCTCATCTTTGTTAGCGTTCCTACGAGTCTTGAACGATAGTCTCAAGGGTGAAAGGCTGAACTTAGATACGAGACGAGGATGTATAGGTGTCGCACGGTGTTAAAAACAATAAGTCCATGACACATGGGTCTGGATCATATTTTTTGCCAGGTCTAAGACCAAGACAAGTATTCAACTGTTTGGGGAACCGATGCCGGGACCTTGATCTACTATGCTGCGTTTGGTTCTGGGTAAGCTTCAATTAGTGGAGTGACCTCTTCAGGTAGTTAATCTTTCTTCTCCGCCCTCCTTTTTAAATGGTTTCATGTTCATGATCTGTCTCAATCCGAAAAGTGGCCTTAATCTTTTTAAGAATGATTACGTATCTAAGGAATTTTTTCAAAGTCTCTCCGAAGACAGATTTGATAGGATTCTGTTCTTGTTTACGTTTCCTAAATCCTATATGAAAAAGATTACATGCCAGAACCAAGTCTATATGCATTCTATTTATTTATTTTGCACCCATGGAAATTTCCCACCATTATACAGACTTGGCTCGAGGATCGCCTCCTATCCACTGGAAGACAGGTTTGATTTCAATAGCGGAAGGAAATCTAATTCTTTCTCCGGGTTTTTTTGTATAGGAAGGTATTCATAGAGTTATTTTGTACTTCATGAATTTCAAGTAATGACATCGACATGTCACGACGGATCCCACTCCCAGTTTGGATGTGGTTGATTATTTTATTTTATTTTTCAAAAAAAAAAAAAAGTAGATACAAAAACACGCATTCGCGTTTTTGTTCGGTGCGATATCTGAGTTGGCTTTGAATCACATCATTCCTTATTTTGAATAACACCTTATGTTGAGATATTTACCCAAAATGATGCAGTGCACAATCTATTAGCGAATAAGAAACAATTTATTACCTTCCAAAAAAAATAAAAAAATTTATTAAAGTAAAATAATCTATTGAAAAGCGACCTTTTACCACCTTTTAACCAAATGCATAAACTGAAAAGGTCGGAATTGATAGAAGGAAAAGAGCAAGAGATACGGGAAGGGGGAAGCTTGGGATTCGGTGAGCACGACCCCAAAAAAATGGGATTTTAAAATTTCATGGGTAGAGTTGACGTTCGCACAAAACGATGAAGTGGATATTCCCTAATAATACCAAGGCAGAAAGAGTGAGCAGTATTCATAGGAATAGTGTAATACCCAACAAAATTTTGTGGTTTTGTTTCATTTACACATATGCCATGTTGTGTTGTCATGATCCTATGGATTTTCTTTCTATGTAATTACAGTATTGCCATGCATGGGACACAAACCCGGAAACGAAAGCGACAGCATGCATTGAGCGAATTGATCAGCGTGAAACCAAAAAAGCAAGTGGTATGTATTCGGTTTCATTAGTCATTTGTAGTGTATGTTTTTTTTTTTATAAGAACCGACCATTTATGTTTTTTTTATAAGAACATATGTTTATGAATCCAAAATTTTACTACAAATTTGATTCATGTCAGTTTTTTTTTTATAATGGAACCATTATGTCTGAATTGAATTAATATTATGAGATCCAATATTTTATGTCAAAAACTATTTTTTTTATTTTTTAATAAAATTTATTCTCCCCAATACATAGATTATAATATTATATTATAACTGTATTATTCAGCACATATTTTTAAAAAAATTTGTTATTCATATTAACGATATAAGAAAAATCACGCGACCTTGAATTAAACAATAAAAATTAAACTATCATAAGTGTTTCATGAAATATGTAGTTGAAAAAATTTTATGATTGTCGAAATTAGTACTCCATATCTATATAAATTCAATTCTCCATCGTTGGATACTATAGCATATCACCGATAGTTTTCTTTTTTCAACTACATTATTCTCTTATATTATACTACTTTCTTCCCAATTTAATCCGACATGAGATTTTATGTATGTGTTGAATTTATATGCAATTCGATGAGAAAAAAATATTTTTTTGAAAATAATGGGATATAAATGGGATTTAGAAAAAAGAATGAGAGAAAAAGAGAAAAAAGATTGTGAGATAGTTGGATTATATTAATTCATTACAAAATAAAAAATAAAAATGTTGTATTCATATTGAGACTAATAAAAAACAAAAATATTATAATTAAATTAGGACGGAGAAAGTAACAAAAGTTTAATGAATAGTTCATTTCCAAGTTTTTTTTTTATCGTTTTCCATGTTATTATAAATAAGGGAAATAAGGGAGAGAGAGGAGACCTACATGAAGCCATCCGTTTAGTCCATTTTAACTTAACAATAATTAATATAACCCATATATGAAGACTTACTAAGGTAAATCTTATATTTCTATCAATCACCTTTTTTTAAAATAATTTATTACAAAAATATTTGAAAGGATTACAAAAGATCATCCATAAATACATGGACCCAATGATCTACTTCATAGTTATATATGTTGGTGCAAGCAGCAAGCTGTTGTTTCAGCACAAAAGAAAACGCAAAATGCTAGGTAATCTGCACCATCAATGTTAGATTCAATGTTGAGAGGTCATACATTTTACAAATGAGGAGTAATTTGGTTATGGTTTTGTTGACGCACGCGACACTGATACATACGAGTATATATATTGGGACAAGGCATGATATCATACGCTAGACCATTCAAGTTTGCTTACAAGCGAGAGTAAATTTTCAAGGTTGATCTCTACAAGGGAGACAAGAAACGAACTCATGTTATCTTGTGATCTATTTTGATATCATGTTAAATCTCGTGATTGATAATGAGAAAAATGACTCACGAATCATATATATGATTGTATTCAATTTCTAAAACTCCAACGAAGGATAGAGTTTTCTCAACACGTTCCTTCACATTAATATGAATATTTTTCTTTTGGGCTTGAAACGCGGATATATTTTTACATGACGGAGAGCATTGCGACATTGGGTCTAATAGGTTATGATATTGTCGAAAAAACGATTTGGTGTGGTTTTATCAATATATATTTAACAAGCATTGCTTTAATTGCATGATGAAAGAACGTATAAGCATTAACCTCAAGAATTATCCAGCACGAAAATTTTCTTCTCAACTATGGCTTCTCTCCATCGTTCACCATTAATCGAAGCACTGATTTTGTAAATGTAAGGATTATATTTTTAGAGAACAAAGATAACGATTTTTAAGTAATCGCCCTCATCTCCGTGTGGCTCGTCTCATTATGCACGTTTCAATGCTGATTGTTATATTCGTTAGACACTTGTTTATATGTGTCATAAGTACGTTCATAAAACATATAAATACCGATTTTATTACATGAATGGAATATACAGGATCTGGTATAGTCAGTGTGATGTCTAAGTATTAGCTGTAAACAACTCCTGATTTTTCATTTTATTTTTTTTATTGTTTGATGATCCGATTCTTTTAATTAGTTTAACTATAAATGATCTTGAGGGACATGAAAAAAAAAAAAAATGTCTCAATAAAATTGGGGGTCAAAGTGGAACTACTCAAAACAATCATTAAATATTTGCGTTCAAAGGTTAACTCAACTTGAATCCAGACAGTTGTCCACAAAAACAAGTTCGCAGATTTTTTATATGGAGAATTTAGGTAGGCTAAATTGTCTGGTAATGTCCAAGATATGATGTTTATAGATGAGCTGAAATTTTGTGGATATTTTATATGGAATGAATTGCTGTTAGATGAGCATGCATCCACATTGTGTTTCTTCCTTGACAATTGAATGGTAGATAAAATTAAGGAAACGTACAAAATGAAATTTAAGTGAATGAAAAAAAAAAAATGAAGTCATGATGGATTATTTGATATCGAAAAGTGTTTGGAGAGTGTAGGGGGAAAAAGATTTAAAAAAAAAAATCTAACTTTGTTAATAAAAAAATGGTGAGAAAATGTCCCAAAGTCTTGCTATTTATACAAGTTTCTTAACCTAATTTTTATACATATACATCAATCGAATATATATAAAAGAAAATAAAAAATCATTATAAAATAAATAGATGAACAAATAAAATAAAACATGAAGAGTTATTGTAAATTAATTAGGTTAAATATAATCATAGTATTGTAATTAATATAGGACCAATAAAATTTGATACTAAATAAACCAAACTTTACTTCCCTGAAATGCTACATTAGCTTTAAATATATAAATAAATAAATAATTTAGTTATAGAGACTCTCTACATATCCATGCAATAACTCAACCAACATAAATAAGGAAAAATTAAAGTTGTGACTCTTACATTAAAAAACTACCATCTCTATCCCAATTTAATTACAATGGTTAGACACAATACGAGATTTGATGTGTGTATGTTGAATTTAATTAAGATTTTTTTTTTTGAAGTAGTAGGATTTAGAAGACAAAATGAGAAAGAAGAAGCAAGGATGTGGTGGGTAGTTTCATTATAAAATAACATTTAACCGATCTCAACTATCAACCACTTATATTTTACCCCCCTAAACTATAAAAATAGTCATTGAACCCCCTAAACTTGAAAAAATCTTGATTTTTGGCACATTATCAACTAAAAGTATATAATTTTTTGAGAGAAAACTCCCTAAGGGTCACATGTACCTATTTCCAAAATTGAGGGGTTGTGTGCAAAAGATCAAAAGTTCAGATATTATGTGCTATTTTTCTATATTACTATAAATTTATTATCAAATAAGAAAAAAATAAAAATATTATATTTATATTGGGACTAATTAAAAAAAATTATAATAAAATACGACTGTGACTCTTAACCTTCTAGCAATCATAAGGAGGTAAGGGAAAGATGTTGTATTGTTTCCACCTTAATATGGTCCATAACCCCCATCAATATTTCCTAGTCATAGAAAAACCACACAAGCTAATTCAAGATTTAGAGAGTTGAAATAACAACCCACTACTTACATGGGATTCACTTACCTAAATTATATATAAAAAATTAAAGTAACAGAAATATAAAACTAGAAATTCATAATAATATAAACCTTGCATTGTCGTAAATACATCAAAGTTTTACTAATAAAAAATTACATCAAAAACCTCAAGCTTATTATTCGAGCAATCACTTATTTCTTCACTAGCGCAACACAACTCAGCTTTATCTTTAACCTGTAACCGAACATGTTACTGTGAGCTTTCAAGTTTAGTAAATAAAAATACACGTTAATTATAGGGGATTAGTATGTGTTATGATATACTTGTTCGATCCTATGTAACAAAGAATATAATATAACAGACATTAATTTAGCGAGCAATACCACCAGGTTTCATGTACAAGTGTCATATTTTATAATTTCAGGATCTTGTACAGAATTCATGTATCATTACTTGTATTTTGTGCATACATTATTTTTCACATTCTTGTTAGGAGTGAATATGGGAACCGTTTACAAGAAACAGGAAATCAACTAATAGGTTAATTAGATCTTTCTAGGACCGGACCTTACAATTAGGCCTGTAGTACCGCAGTATGGCTTATTCCAAAGAAATGGACCAATTCTACGTTGTCGCTCCGTGTATGCAAAGGGAATGAACAATTCATGAATGAAACATTACCCCCAGCTAGTCAGGAAAATCTGATTATATCAATCCCAAGTTATTCGGGTTCATGATCTTTTATTTAACAAGTATTATTTGTAATCTCAATCCCAACTTGTCTTTTATCTAACAAAAAGATAATATATCTGTAGAATCCGACTAGAACAATTGTAACAGTCGAAATCCGACCCAGGTCGAAGCAATTTATATGTCCGAGCGAAACTAATACGTCAGCCGGAATCTGCTCGAAACAATTAATATATTCGATCGAAACAATTAATACATTCATCGGAATATGCTCGGAATAATTAATACGTTCGGTCCGAACTAATATCTTTATGAAAATTTGACTATAACAATTAATACCATCTATCAAATCATATCAAAATGTGCACAACCACCCAAACTCATATCCACTCACCACACCACTCCTTTCCTTTCACCTCCCAACAACCACCACCCACTCATTGACAGAATCCACCACCACACAACACCCCATGAATGGTTGTTTTATTGTCTTGTAAAATCATCTCATTAGTTGAAATTAATAAACAAATTTATATTCCCGCGATACTTCGTCCAAAAACGAAACCATAATTGTTTTATTTAAATCATTTGTATTATGATGTAGATAAAAAAAAACACACGGGTATAATTATTTATATTTGTTTGGGTTTTGATCTTAGTTTGTTAAAGTATTGTGCTATACCTTGTTATAATAAAAGTGTTCATGCAGGTTAAATTGATTTGTCGAGATATCCAAATTGATTTCGTAATATTAGAATCATCACAGGATGAAAACTACTTTAGATAGAGAAAATACTAAGAGAAAAAGAGTGTTTCTTCACTTATAAATGTGTACATAAATATATATACTCCCTCCATCCAAAAATAATTATAACATTAATTGAATTGAGATGTCCAACTAAATTACAGTATTAACTTATTTAGAAACTTTTTTCCTACGAAAATAACAAAACAACATTATTATTTATTTTATCACATCAACTTATTCCATTATTTTTTTTCTCATCCGTTTCACTCACACAAGTTAAAACCAAACTAGTCTTTACAACAACAAAAACACACTCATAAATTATGATGTCAAATCAATCGGTTGTAATTCTTTTAAAATAGAGATAGTAACATCTTACAAATAAACTCTATTTACAAAGATCAAAATGATTAATTAATACCTATTCGTTTATCATCTAATCAGATTTAATTAATCCTAAAAGATAAATAGAATCAAAAAAGAAAATAATCTAAGCTTAAGTGCAAACACATCAATTTCAAAAATTATTTTTTATACTCCCTCCGTCGCATAATAAATGCCACAAATTGATTGACGCGAGATTTTATATGTGTATTGAATTTTTTGTATATAGATATTTATGTCCTTGAAGGTTTGTGAGAGGAAGAAGGGAAAAAAAATAATAGAAGAAAAATGATAATAGGATGAGTTGTTGTGATATAAAATAAAAATAGGGATAATGTAATACTCTTGAAGAAAAATATAGTATTATATTCCCTCCGTTCCACATTAAATGCAGCGCTTTCGTTTTTAGGTAGTCTCAAAATATATACAACACTTGCTTTATTTTTATATTTGGAATCAAATTTATATTAAACTAAATATATTATTCCATCACACCCAACTAACTTCTTTCATATACTTTGAAATCAACTCCTACCATCATAAAAAAAAAAAAAAAATACAACATACTAACCAAATTCAACTCTCATATAAAATCACGTGTCGGGTCAAATTATTATATAGAATTCGGAATGGATGGAGTAATTATTATGAGGATATTAAAAAGAATTAAGTATTAGATTTGTTCTGAGACATATGAAAATAAATACTATCACCATTTTATAATTATTATAACGAGAGATATTTCAAAAAATTTCGTTCTTATTTTTAACTATGTGAAAAAAATCTTAAAAATTAACATATAATCAAAATTTATAATTTAATATATCATTAATATTCAAAAACAATTTTTTTTAAAATATTATTTAATTATCACAAATTCAATATCAAACTAAGTGTTCGACAACTATATATTTTTTCCCTGAACACCCATTGATTTTGTATCGATCAACAGCTGCCCCTCGAGTAGTCGTCCTTCCCTTCAAGATTCAGAAACTCCCAATTCGATCATCATCCCTGTCTATCTAGCGCAATCGACAGCAATGGGAGAGCATCAGCAGCAGCAGCAGCAGCAGCAAGACAAGAGATGGTCATTGGATAGTCAAACTGCCCTTGTCACTGGAGGGACCAAAGGAATCGGGTGACGACGATATTCGCATTCCACACTCCCTTCGCTTCCTCTCCAATCACACAACCTTTTCGATCTTTTGCACAATTCAACAATTGTTCCCTACAGGTTTGCTATCGTCGAGGAGCTGGCCCGGTTCGGGGCGACATTGCACACGTGTTCGAGGAACGAACCGGAGCTCGATGCCTGCTTGAAGGCCTGGGCTGCGAAGGGGTTCAGGGTTACCGGTTCGGTTTGCGATGTGTCGGTTCGGGTGGAGAGGGAGAAGCTGATCAGGACTGTGTCGGGTTTGTTTAGCGGGAAGCTCCACATACTTGTAAGTTCTTACACGTTTGTGGTTGTTTCGAGAAACCTGTATTGTGATTTCAGCATTCTCGCATCTGATATATATAAAATCGTATTCTGAACATCTGTCCTGTTCGGTTCCTCTTGTGCGTACGATGTGCTCAATACAGTTATAATTCAACCCTGCTACCTCTATTGTTCATTCAAAATGTTTGATTTGATTTCTGCTACTTATGATCGAACTTTCATTGCACACTCGCTTGAAGGTGTTTAAATATAGATCGCTTTGGGCCTGCGAGCAACAGTCCGCACGGATTCAAAACGTGTCCTCACAATCAGGGCTTACAATCCATTTTATAAACCATCACCTTGTCTTCCCCACAACAGCGGATGTGGAAAACTATTTCCCAACAATTTTTCTATGTATAAACCAACAATTGACTACTCGCTGGTGATACTCTATTTAATCTCTGTTACTCTGTTCAATTCGCCTGTGTGTAGGTAAACAATGTCGCCACATCGATTTATAAACCAACAGTAGACTGCTCACCTGAAGACTATGCGACCATATTCTCTACGAACATTGAATCTGCTTTCAATCTATGCCAACTTGCACATCCTCTCCTGAAGGCTTCAGGTGCTGGTTGCATTGTAAATGTATCCTCTGTCGCCGGCGTGGTTGCATTGCCAGTTAGCTCAGCATATGCATCAACCAAAGGTAAATGTTCATTGTCTTTAGGGTCTAGGGTTTAGGGTTCATATGGGAATATAGAAGCAAAGAAGATCCATTTATGGGCCAAAAAGCATCGGTTTTTTCTTTCAGACAAACAAGAAAGGCAACTCTTTTAAGTTTGTGGGTTAATAAGCTTAATTTGATCAAATTGTTTCATGGTTTACTAAAATTCTGTGGTTGAGAAAGTTTTTCTCTGTTTTGATTATAGGAGCAATGAACCAACTTACAAAGAACCTGGCTTGTGAGTGGGCAAAAGATGGTATCAGAGTGAATGCAGCTGCGCCTGGATTCACTCGCACCCCTTTCACTGAGAAGGTAAGCATTGTATCCTTTCTCTCGACTGTTGGAATTTCGCCGCACAGCATGTGATGACATAGCACAGTTTAGCCTAGCTTTGGGTACTGAAATCTTTTTCATTCTATTATCACTGATTCAAAGTTTAGTTTTAAATTGAGCTGAAATTTGGGATCCTGCAGCGTATAACCCAGGAAGACTTTCAAGAATCCTTGAAAGCACGTACTCCGCTACGACGAGCTGGGGAGCCAGAGGACGTCTCAGCGGTCGTTGCATTCCTCTGCCTACCGGCCTCTGGCTACGTGACTGGCCAGATAGTTTGTATCGATGGAGGCCTTTCGGCAAATGGCTTCTTCCCCACTGCATGAGGCAAAATTTTCTGTAAAAGAAGTGCATCGTCAACGGCTTCTGCTATAAAGTTCCTCTCTTGTCTCGTTATCTTATCTACAGCTCTTATATCATAATATATATATGTATGTATGGGGTTTGTGATGATGAAATTCGAAGTCACAATTGGTCAGTTCAATAAGTTTTGATCTCGCGTGGCGACTATTTCTGTAGCTGCAATGACCATGTGTTCCTCTCCTGCGGTTCGTATCAGCATTTTAGCTGTTGATATTATGCCTTGGACTCAGAACATGGCCCTTTTCCCCATTTTGGATGCTATACTTTTTTTTGTTTTTTGTTTTTTTATTTAATCTAACATAGATTTCCCATGGAGACCACTTTGGTCAAGTGCATCTATAAGCAATTCTTAAATTTCTCATCGTCTATCAGATAACAATAATCCAATATTTTTCATTATAGACAAGATCTACAGGGAATGAAATATACACATCTATTTGATCAAATCCCGAATAAAAAAAGAATAAAATAAAAGAAATACACCATACAAAAGAAAAACTCTTACTCTCATTGCACCTCTTATTGGACTGTTTTGAGAAATTTCAGGGTTGCAAGTTTCAAGTTTCCTTTGATCCGGTATAGTTCATCGCAATAAACTTTGGTGTTTATTTCGATCTGATCGACAATCGGCCATATGAATATTTTCGAGTGCATGCCACATTTGTATTTCTATCACACTTTAACAAGAATGCAGATCTTATCTTCTAATACTACTAAAATCATTTCGTTGATCTTATCTTCTAATACTACTAAAATCATTTCGTTAAGTATACTACACAGATTCAAAGTTTTGACGATCGAATCTATCTAATCAACATAGTTTGCAGGTTTTGTACGCATTACACATCAAAATGTCATGGCACCAAATTTGACCAGGCACGTGCGGTCAGTTGTAACAAGGTTCTCTACAGTTTCTGCATAATGTGCTACAAACAGTTGCAACATAAGCATTCTTGTAGGACACACAGAAAATTATTTTTGTGAAATCGATACATTATTTGCCAATGTACGAAATATCATGTCATGGAGTATATAATATACTTTCGGGGTTAGTTGAAATGAGAGTTGTGCTCATCTGATACTATAGCATACATTAGTTGTGATGAGGATGGGTTATATATCACCTTATTTTATATCTACCTCATTCCATACCATCATCGGTTGTTGATTTGACCAATCGGTAAAAAAAAAGAATAACAATAGTAATAATTAAAAATGATAGGTCAAAGGGTTCAAAGCCACGAGGATACCAATGTGTCTCACCAATATTTCCTTGGTTGATGAAACTTACCATAAAAAAATAATAATTTAAATATATAAAAAGCATTAAGAAGGGGAGAAAATAGTTTCAAAGGTTGTTTTTTTATATTGAGATTTGTACATTGTGTTTGATAGAGTACAAAAAATGACTTTTGTCATTTTCACATCATTTGATAAAATGATAAATTTTGCCTAACATGAGCTTATCCATTGAAATGTGATTGCTTTGATCAATTGTTATGATATAATTATGACAGTCAATATATCACTTGCATTGGATTTGCTGTTATTTTTGTGTTGGTAGTGGGTGTCATTAAGAATCGAGAGAAGTTGATAAATGTAAGTGGTTACTGTGAAAGCTGGGAAGTTCAGTATTTTGTGATGGAAAAAGTTTTGGGGGAAAAAAAAGAAACTGTTACTTTTTTTTTTCTGTGGGAAATCTAAAAAAAAATGTGTTAGTGTGTTACATTTTTCATGACAAAGCGAGTATTCAGCATAGATAAATCAATGTCATTTGCGCCAACTGTTTCATGGTGAAGAAATAATATTGTTGTGGCTACCTCTTCGAGCGATAATGACATATTAAAACAAAATTGTATTTGTTATTTATCAATGAAAAAAGGAAACTTTACATAGATAAAAATGGTTATCATGGCCACTAGAGTTGCTCTTAGATAAGCACAAAAAAATGGGTCGAAGTCGGCCTTTCATTGTTGGCAATTTGAAGGGATAAATTGAAAAAACGAAAATGGAGTAAATGGAAGGTGAAAGCATGCATGATACAAGAGAGAGCTTGCTATTAGCCTATTATATTAAGTGAGCACGATTATATAAGTTTTTATTGTGTATGGTAATGTTTGTACAGTATGTGTTTAGTTCAAAATCACGTGCCGTTTATAGGAAAAGAGATCAACTGATGTGGTGGTGTTGTGTTGTGCATAAAAAAACACCCTATCATCCCATTTCCATGTATCACAGAAAAAAAGAACTGTTGTTATATTGGATCCATTATTTTCAATATTGTATTTTGATTTCATATGAATTACATCTTCAAAAACAAAAAATGATACACGAAATGCATCGAGAAAGAGAAAAACATTGAACGAACGAGATCAATGATAGCAACAAGGAGCGATCGGTTCCTCACCGACGTGGGTCGGTGAGGAGCTCAAGATTCCGTGCCACATGAAAGCAACTCACATATAATCATGTCTCTTCACTTGACTATTGAAACAAATCAAGACCGTAACAATGTGCGGATTCGTGACCGCTCCAAAACTAAACCGAACATCAAGAACGTGCTTAAGAAAAAAGCAACTGGTATTGTCTTTGGGAGTTGTTTTTTATGTACAGTATACAACATCACTGCGGGGATCTGCGTCCTTACCGTCCCGTGTGTAGGTATACAGATCATTATCTATTCTCATTTCTTTCTGGTCATCATCTCCTAATCTACACGATCACGATGCCTTCGAATATCCCACGCATAACACGAACTAGGCCCATTGGGCCTGGCATTGTGTCAATGTTCACATGCATGCTAGTCCATAACACTGAGAGGATTGATGCTTGCATCTAGATTGTAGGAATGAATTTATGAAGGAATAAGATGTAGTAGTATTCCATATCAAAAAAATAAATAAAAATTTAGTAGTATTCATGAAGAATGAAGATAAGAATGAAATAGGTTATTTCATTCTTTTTGTATTGTTTATTTTTTTATTTCATTCTTTTTGTAGTGTTTATTTGTTAAGATCGGAATGGAATACTCTATTTATAAACGAATTAAAAATAATAATTTTGACTAATCAAATTTAAATATATTTACATTTTACATGTAATTTAAAAATAAAATAAAATAATATAATATAATAATTCTTAAAATATGTAATTTAAGAATGAAGATCTCACTCTCAAGTTTCAACAAATTCATTTCCTCCTCAACTCTCTCCACTTTCCTTCCCAATTTATAAGTGATTCTTTATCATTTAACTATAGTTGTGGCCGATTGCATTTTATGGCTGCTGAGACGGAGACGACTTTTACAAGTGAGGTGCCAACAGAGGTTAAAAACAACATGAAAACAACTCTAATGACTTAAAAATGTTAGAAACTTTGAAAAGACCCTTTAAATGAGCTTAAAACACTCAAAAACACTTCAAAAGGCTAAAAACAACATTAAAACTATGAAAAAACCCTTTAAATAAGCTTAAAACACTTAAAAACACTTCAAAAAGGTAAAAACAACAAAAAAAACTATGAAAAGACCCTTGGAATGACGTTAAAACACTCAAAACCCCTTGCAAAGTCTAAAAACATCATGAAAACAACTTTAATGACTTGAAAACGTAAGAAACTATGAAACGACCCTTGAAATGAGCATAAAACACTCAAAAACACTTCAAAAGGCTAAAAAGAACTTAGAAACAATGAAAAAACCCTTGGAATGAGCTTAAAACACTCAAAACCCCTTGAAAAGGCTAGAAACAATATGAAAACAACTCTAATGACTTGAAAACTTAAGAAACTATGAAAAGACCCTTGAAATGAGATAATACCGGCTGTGGCTTCACCAGCAACCACTGAGAGATCCCATGACATCCCCTTGTTTCCCAGAGTCTTAGACCTTGTTGTAAATTAACGGCAACTATGTATTTGTTCGCATAGGATCCATATTAGAATAAAGATAACTATCATGTTTAGTTTTACGAGGAATTTTATTTAATATTTTTAAATTAGGATCGTATATATCTCATCTTTCGGTACCATTGCCGTGTTCTTATGATAACAAAGGGCTTATTATTCAATCACTCCTGAAATTTCATGCCATTAACTTCCTAGTTTAGTCTCTCGTTTGTCTCGTCTACTCAATGTATCAGCCAATGAGCAAGAAGAACAAGAACAAGAAAATTCTGAGATGGGAAGTGAAGGTGGCTATTTTCCTCTATTCGAAACCAAGACAGCGAAGCTGGCGTTGGCGTACAGGGTTGTAGCCACCTCCATGTTCACAGGCATGTGTCCACCGGGAATGCCCGGTCGGCTCGCCTGGATAGGCTTATTTGCCTCCGAACTATGGCTAGGCTTCCATTCTCTCCTGAGTCTCCTCCTCCGCTGGAACGTCATCTATTGCCACGCCTTCAAAAATCGCCTCGCAAGGTGATCACTATGCCTCTTTCCGTAAGGTTTGTTGTTGTTCATGAGGGCATCGGAAACAATCTCTCTGTTGTTTGCGACAAGGATGAGATATTTTACATCTCATCCTCGCAGTGCCAACAAAGGGAACACCTGAATCGTTGTCGTTGTGTGTCCTTACTAATAGCTTGGTTGGTTTGTATATGTATTTTTTTATGTCCGAAAAATGACTTTCCAGGAGTAGACATATTCGTGTGCACAGCTGATCCGGTGTTGGAGCCTCCAACAACACCATTCTAGCCGTGATGGGTTATGATTATCCGACAGACAAGCTTAGCGTGCACTTATCGGACGATGGTGGCTCGGACCTGACGTTCAATGCAGTATTGGAAGCGTCCGAGTTCTCCAAATCTTGGTTGCCATATTGCCGGAAGTATAATGTGGAACCAAGGTCTCCTGTTGTCTATTTCAGATCGAAACCGAAGCCTGTCGATTCTAATCATGCCTCCTCTTTGGCGTTTATCAAGGTCCCTTCTGCTTATAAGTGCATTTCGTAACACTTTTGACAAAATAAATCATATTGTAAATAACGGCTCCAAAGTAGATAATTAGAAGAACCTTTCATGCGCATATGTGTACTAAGATGGAACAGGGTGCTGATATTAGGATTCAAAATGTGCGTAGAAATTGTATGAAGAAATGGAGAAGAGAGTTGAAATGCCATCAAAGCATGGTCGAGTACCTGAGGAAGTGCGAGCGAAGCATAAAGGATTCTCAAAATGGGATACCTACAAAGCCCGAGATGATCATGACGCCATTGTGCAGGCACTTTTTTTACAATCATAACACTGCATGTATGTCAACCTACTACAAACTACTTATCTTTTGTTAATATGGTGTGCTTTACAATATTATCATAACGTCTTGCTATAGTCGAAATTAGCAAATAGGAGTATCATGTTAATACAAATGGTCAAACTGTACTCGTGGAAAACGGTTGAAGGGGTCATGAGTTTGATGACTAACTTCAATCTTATGCTAATACTAACTTCTAGTGATATGTTACAGATTGTAGTAGATAGGAGAAGCCCAGATGCGAAGGACACTGAAGGGAACACATTGCCTACAGTCGTTTACCTCGCTCGTGAGAAGAGACCTCAGCATTTCCATCACTGCAAAGCTGGATCCATGAATGCCTTGGTAAACCGCCACACCTTACGTTCTGTTCTACAATATCTGAGCTAATTAGTGCTACCCTTGTATATAACGCTCCTCAAACTCTGATAGATACGGGTTTCGTCCAAGATCACCAATGGAGAAATACTCATGAATGTGGATTGCGACATGTACTCCAACAATTCCCAAGCGGTTCGGGATGCGCTATGCTTCTTCATGGATGAGAAGAAGGGTCAGCAGATAGGTTTTGTCCAGTTCCCTCAAAGATTCGAAAATCTCACCAGGAACGAACTGTATGGTACCTCGCTTAGGGTCCCTGCTGAAGCAAGCAACTCCTTGGCTAATACAACAGATTCAGTGGCATTTTAGTTTCACACCCTTGTTGACATCTAGAAATATACTGTTCTGTTCATTGCCTTGCGACGTCGCACTTTTAAGATGTTGGTTCCGAAGGATTAAATTTAGTTGAAGCCAACAAGCCTTTGAAACTTGGTTAATTGTTCTCGACATTTCTATATATTTTATATTCTTGAAGGTGGAATTACATGGATTAGATGGTTGTGGTGGTTCAAACTATATTGGTAGCGGCTGTTTTCACCGGAGAGTTTCACTGACTGGGATGAAGTACAAGGAAAATGCACTCGAAGGTAAAAAGTCAAAGAGAACGACGATAGAAGGAAGCGCGCATGACCTGGAAGAGGATTCAAAGGTCGTTGCTAGCTCGAGTTTTGAGCTAAACGCCCAGCGGGGAAAGGAGGTGCTTACTGTTGCTATTTTACTATCTCATTTTTTTTTTTTTTTGCAGTGTTATGACACATACTTTAAAGGTGTATAGTGACTATCCTACAACAATAAACTTAAGGTCTCTGTATCGAATTGCAGATGGGTGTAAAGTATGGAATAGCGGTGGAGGACTTCGTCACAGGATTAGGGATCCAATGCAAGGGATGGAAATCAGTCTACTTCAATCCAGAGAGGGCTGGATTCATTGGCCTTGCTCCAACAACGCTCGCTCAGGTGTTGAACCAGCAGAAGCGATGGGGCGAAGGAAATCTTCAGATCATCCTCTCTAGAGACTGCCCTCTTATTTTTGGATATAACAAGATCAGCCTAACCCATCAACTGGCTTATTGCCATTACAATCTCTGGGCTCTCAACTCCTTTCCTACCGTTTATTATTGTTGTATCCCGGCTCTTTACCTCCTCATAGGTGTTCCCTTGTTCCCTGATGTAACTTCCTGCATCCTTATATGCCACCTGTTGACGCTATCCAGTGACAGTTTATGTGGTTGGGTCTGCAATCTCAAACTTTCATCTAAAGGTCACAATACCTGATATTTTGTTTTGATGTTGCTTTGTTTGGGATTCAGGTGTTAAGTCCATGGTTTCTTCCCTATGCATTCATAGTAGTAGCAAAGTGCGTCCCTAGCCTGGTAGAATTCATATATTCTAAGGGGACATTCAAGGGCTGGGTCAATGGGCAAAGGATATGGCTCTACAAGCAGACATCTTCCCACATCTTCGCCACCATAGACACCGTCCTCGGCCTCCTCGGTGTATGAAACATGAAGTTTTCCATCACTGCAAAGGTGTTGGCAGACGATGTAGCTCAAAGATACGAGAAAGAGATCATGGAGTTTGGAGTCGCTTCCCCCATTTTCGACATCTTGACAACACTAGCATTACTGAACCTGTTCTGTTTCGTGGTCATGGCCTATAAGGTGATCAAAGAAGCGAGTAAGGTGAAGATGCTTGAGACGATGACCTTTCAAATTTGGGTATGTGGCGCCATTGTCTTCATCAACAGGCCTTTGTACGAGGCGATTTTCATTAGGAAGGATAAGGGCAGGCTCCCAAGCTCTGTGGCTATTAAGTCAGCTGGTTTCGTTTGCTTGATTGTTTCGTTCACGCTTTTTTTCCATGGTTAAGGCTTCGAGTCGTGATCATGGTTAAATGCTGGTAAGGAAGAAGTTGATGAGCTTGTACCATTTGTGTAGGTGCAGAGGTTTGTAACGTTGAGATTGTTCGTATTTTGTGAAACTTGAATAACAACCAAGGGAATGAACGCCATTTTCTTGAAACAAGATAAGAGATAATAGAAAAGCAGCATACTGCTTTTCTTTCTCTGTGGCGCAGACTGGAATGAGGCCGTGTTTCAAATTAAGAGGGGGAAAAAAAAACTGGGATTCACCGTAGAGGACTTCTAAGCCTAAGGTCTCAACTCTCAAGGACTAGTCCAATTACAGTTAAAACCAAGTCTTTCAAGAAACAACGAAGAATATAATTCATCATCTTCATTAACTCGCCACAACTTACAGGAGACTTATTTATGTTTGAAAAAAACGCACGGTCGCTAATCAAATTGGTTGTAGTGTGCATTTGCAGTTTTGGCAATCGTGCGGTGCAGTTTTGTTTTGGTTACAAAACTGCAGTGCATGAGCGGTAACTGCAGTACACCACAACCAGTTGACTACATGTAGTTGTTGCATTTCCTTTATACCGATGTATATCTTTTCAATACAACTCACATTTCTTAAAAGATAAAATCTTTGAAAAATCATCTAAGCTCATAGCATTTCATTAATTGCTATAATAGCTCATTAAGCATTCACATTATCCAGCTGTATACTTGTTCAAGATTGTCCGCATCACATACTGATCCCAATTATGTACCGTGTTCCCAACAAAATCGAGTGAGCCAAGCTTTTCTGTTCGCATTAATTGATAAGAAAGCAATTTTCAATTCATTGAAGGATTCTCAAGAAGTTTATCCTACTCGCATTTGGTTTCTTCGATCTTGCATTTGATTATTGATTATAATTGATTTTTTTTATAATATAAAGGATTTTCAAAAACGATATACCAAAAAAACTATCTAAAAAATCATTATAATGTGATTTTTTGATTGGTGAATTTTTTTTTTTTTTTTTTCGTGTTGACGTTTTTTTCATATAAATTTGATATTATTTTTTATTATTATTAATTGTATTTCTGAATTGATCAATTACCTACTAAATTATAATTTTGGAATTATTTTCAGAATTAAATCGCAAATATCAGTTAATTTTTTTTTATTGAGAAGGAGATCGAAGCCGCCGACCACGCTGCCCCGCTCGCTGTCGCCGTTGGGCGCCGCCCCGAGCCACCGCACCAAGCTCACGCGCCGCCTCGATCCTTACCACCGCAGGAGTCCGCAGCCGCCTCGCATCACCCAATCTGCCGCCGCGTCGCCACCGTCCGTCGATGTCCACCGCACGCCAGTTGGCTGACTTCCGCCATTGTTTTGTTTTTGCTAATATTGGGGTGTGTTTTGAGGAAAAAAAATGGGTGGCTTTGAAAAGAAAATACTAATGACAGGGTGTTGTTGTTTTTTTTTTTGGGAAATATTAGTTTTTTGAAAAAAAAAAGATTTAAGATTTCCAAGATTTGATTTTTTCGATCGGTGTTTTTCTGGTTGATAAAAAAAGAATATTTCGAAAGTGAAAATTTTTATTGATTTTCTGGAATTGAAACAATAATGAATACGGTTAAATATAACATTGTCCGTTTGATGGAGAACAATTTCAACATTTGGTAAAGAAGGATGTTCTTGTTGCACAAAAATTGTTCAAGGCACTGAAAGGACAGAACTGACTGATATGAAAAAGGTGGTTTGGAGGAATTAAAAGTTAAGGCTGTATCCACAATCAGATTGAGTCTTATAATGTAGGTTAGGTATTAGGTTCTGACTAAGATATCATCGACGAAAATGTGGGAGAAACTAAAATCTGTGTACATGTCTATATCGTTTTCAAATAAGTTGCATTTGAAGTCCGAAATTAAAATTTTAAAAAGCGAAACACGAAAAAGTGAAATCATTGTAATATGACTATTTGATTAGTGAATTTTCTTTTTTCATGGGTTTTTTTTCTTAATAGTTTTTTCTCACATAAATTTGGTATCGTTTTTCGTTTTTGTTTATTATCAATTATGTTTGAGAATTGATTGATTGACTGTTGGATTATAATTTTGGAATTGTCTCGATGATTAAATCGCAACAATGATCTTCAAAACATCGGAATATCGATATGCAAGCATAACAACGATGTTCTATGTTGTGTATTTAAGTTTCTATTTTGCCCGAGACAAGACGATTATCACAATGGCATCAGTGATAGTACGGATGGGGGAGTGCTACTAAGAGAGCCAACACCCAAACTATGGTTAAGTAACATAAATAACTGAAATAGATCTCATCTTTTGTTAAAAAATCTAATTTGTAAATCATGAATTGTTCAAATATATAAAATTCTTTTTCTTTATTTCGTAAAAAATAGATACGGATAACCATTTGACTCAGACGTATCCACGATGATGAATATCAAATCATGTTCTACATGAGGGCTATCGATATGTCGATTTATGACATAGTATTGACTTAAAAGAGTTTTTATCACTGGAGGCTGCTTATTACACTCCATATTGTAAAGACGTGCTATATAATATGCATGCCAGTGTTTCATCAATAATCTTTGATAATGCTAAAAGTTATAACCTGGCCGCGATTACATACTAAAGAATTGCATCCTATGATTAAGGTACTGGTAGTTCCAAATTTGACCAAAGGCGACCCTGCACACATGGGTTGAGTCGTCATCTAGCAAGTTTCTCGGGTCTGCTTGTACAGGAAAAAATTTCGCAATCCACATGGGACCCACACTATACCATGACGACTACAATATGCCAAAACTTTTCATAGATCTTGGGTACGTGACATGCATGACAGCATAGGATATGAAGTAAAGTATATTTTATAACTTAGATTTGGGAGGTTTGTTGGAAATGAGACATTGTGCTCATCTAATCCTATAATATATGCGTTGAAAAGTAGCATCTGTATGATACATGTACCATTATTTTATGCCTCTTGATTTGCTCATTTCACCAACCCAGCGAAGAAAAAACGATTGGTGAGAACTGAGAATATCATATTGCTGGGTTCATGCTCACGAATCTCGAAGATAGTTCCCGCTCACCTAATTTTTTTTTCCACTAATGAAGATTTTTTTTAATGAAAGTTTTGTTTGCTGTGTACACGTCTGCTTCTCCCATGGTAGTGACAGATCTCGTAAGTCCACCGGCTTCATTAATCATGATCTGAGCATGGATCAATCAACACAGCCTTTTAATTTCGTCTTCTGCTTTCGTACAAAAACAGGCATGAGATTACAGGTAAAATACAAGAAGTCGGGGCCAATGTCACACGTTTCAAGGTCGGGGATCATGTCGGGTTAGGATCGTATGTGAATTCATGCCGTGACTGCGAGTACTGCAACCAGTTCCCTGAGTATCATTGTGCCAGAGGCGTAACCCTCGCGCACAATGGGGTTGATACCGAAGGAGGTTATTCCACCTTTACAGTCGTCCATGAGAGGTCCGTCTCTCGCCCTTGGTACTATCATACATGTATACGTAGTGACTTTCTGGTTGAGCTGCTTCGTAGATCATGGACTAGTTCATTGACGGACCGTTTTAACCAATGTACATTTAAATATGATATTTCTTCGTAGAATTATCTAAAGAATCTCTCCTTAATAGGTATGTCTTCAAGATCCCGGACAACTATCCTCTAGAATTTGCAGCTCCGTTGCTATGTGCTGGGGTATGTGTTTACGCTCCCATGAAGGAACACAAAATGGACCGCGCCGGCAAAAGCTTAGGGGTCATCGGACTAGGAGGGCTCGCACACATGGCTGTGCGTTTAAATTGGCAAGTTTTGGGGGTAAAACGTCACAGTTTTTAGCACCACGGAGTTGAAGAGGGATGCGGCTTTAAACGAACTTAAAGCAGACAAGTTTGTGCTAATGTATGTTAGCACCCTCAAGGTCCATTTCATGCTTGAGGTGCCTTTGATCATAGTCACTCGGAAAAGTCTTATGATGTTTAACTGTGTCGTACGTTGGCAGACTATAGTCAAGTCGCTCGATTTCATTATTGATGCCGCGGCTGAGGATCACCCCTTGGATCCCTATATTCTGCTCTTGAAGGCTAAGGGTGTCTATGTCGTGGTCGGCGCACCTGATGAAATGAAGTTTAGTCCTCTCTACATTATCTTGGGTAAATGATCACTGCAAAAAGTATTTTAACAAGCTTGTCAGATGAGATTCAAAGTTCTAACTTTCTATCTGATATTGCGAATAAGCACGGATACTAAAATGAATTTCCTTTATAGGAAGGACAACGATAGCTGGGTTCGCAGTCGATGGGACAAAGATCACAGAGGAGATGTTTGAATTCTGTGCCGAGAACAAGATATATCCGATGATTGAAACCATACCAATTCAGTATGCAGCTGAAGCTCATGACAGGCTTCTGAAGAAGGACGTCAAGTTTAGGTTCGTGATTGATATCGAGAAGTCCCTCAACGACTCCGTGCTGCAAAAGGAAACACCGTGAATCTCCATAAGTTGGAGATAAATAATTCTTGTTTCCCATATCCCGTTTGTAGCCAGGGCAGTTCCAGTTCCGAATGATTGAATTATGGCATATTTTACTGTAATTGGCTCTCTATTTCCTTTGTGAGCTTTACTGATGCATCAGCACCTGTGCCAAGCAATTTAATGCAATGAAAATCTTGAGCAGCCTAATTCCAACAAAATATGATAAGGTCGTGTTCATATAAAGCTAGATACAATAAACCAGTCCTCATGGTTCTTGCCATGATATCCAGTTTGATCTGTGAAGACGGTTTATGGATTCCGAGTTCCTTTATCTTCGCTTTGGCTAGGATGAGGCTCCTGTATGTAGGGAAAACTAGCAAGCACGCCAAACCTGAACACACAGAAGTTAGAAATGCTCACTTGTCGTAGCAGCTTACTAGCTAGTACTTATGGGCACCACAAACTCATGTGGAATGAGGATACGAATTCATCTATCGAGTTACAGTACCTTCTATCCTAAGTATGCATATCGATGCCATGTTCATGAAAATTACAAAATCTTTGCAAAATAATCTCGGAACCTACCAGTTTCATCAATAGACCAATACTGAGTCTCACCAAAACACTGCCGAACCCTGCATCACACATCAGACTTGATCTTGTCATGAAGGGTAATGACCAAATCACGCGCATCATCGAGGAGCTTCCAGATATCAAGCCGCCCGCTCATGTTGTTACACTCCAGGTGGATCTCATCCATGCTACTGAGTTCTTCTATGATCCTTTTTCTCATCTGCAACACCGACGCAGCAATAACATATAACAGCAGGTCATCAGTTGGTGGCGCTTGTTGCTTTATCACTCTCTCTGCCGACTTCTCTATCCCAGCCTTCACCGCAGCTTGATCTGCCCACATCACTTCCCAGAGCTGGACCGTCTGTTCAAAAGTTAGCTCCCTTCTAAGTAGAACCAATACCATCCTATGAGCGAAGAGACATTCCTCGGCCTGAAGCTGCTTCAAGTGTGAGTATAGCTGGTCGTCTTTGTGTTTGATAATCTTCGAGATGAAGTCCAGCTGCTGTTGGATCCCGTCCCCATTGTGTCTGAAGTTCTGGCGAGCCTTCTTCATGGAGCCCACGAAGCACCAAAAGGCCATGGAGTCGTCATCCATCATGGCAACTATTGGTGCCAAAAGGTCGCTCATGCCCTGACAGTATCCGATCTCATTGTCATGGATAGCATATGCTTCAAGAATCGCCACCAATCTAGCAGCATGGTAGATCCTGCAAGCTTCCAGGTGGTTATAGTCCTCAAGACCAACATCCTCAGCAAAAAGGAGTGCTCTGTTATGCGGTATTGCAGCCTGCCAAGGTGAATGTTCCACCCAATCCGTGCCGGCTCTCCGGGCATCGAGGCGGATGGTCTTCTGCCATGTGTTAAAACTGTCAGCTCGGGGAACATCTGGCCTCGCATCTGATGTTGCAACCACATCAGCAACATTGTCTTTGACCAGATCCATTTGCGAATCTTCCGTTATCTCATCAACGTTGTCCTTGTCCAGTTCCATTGGCGAATCTTTAGTTATCGCATCAACATCCAGCATGTCAGAGTCATAAGATTTGGTGTCTCTATTAGAGGGACGTGCAGTGGAGCTTTGAACCTGCTCGGAACAACTAGGTCTACCAAGCAGTGTAGAGGAATGAGTTGCCGAGTGTTCACTGGCTGGGCTTTCCTTCTCCTTAGAAAATAAATCTTTAGCACTAACCATACTGTCAGATGCACGGGAACCGCAAGCTTCGACAGCACTTCCAGATTTGTTTTCTGCTGTCATTGTTGCATGTAAGCTATGGCATTGCTTCCTAAGCCGTTCATACTCGTTTCTGAATGCATATTTAAACAACCAAAACATAAATCTATTAACACTAAGCAATTATCAAAGACCAAATAAGCATCGCATGAAGTACAAGGGAACTCAAGCTGGATATATAGCGGCTTTAGTCCAAGTTCCGAAAGTACCTCTTCTCAGTTTTGGCAGTCTTCCTTTCTTCCCTGGAACTGCTGAATTCAAAACTATTCAAACAAAAACAGAACCGCATTAGCCCTAGTTCAATAGTAATGGACGCCAGACAATCGGCAGTATGCTAAGCAGCAGCATGAGAAAATAAAACAAAGGCAGCCTACAACATATCATACAACAAACGATGACTCGATCATCCACGAGTCGTTGACAGACTCCAACTCCCTACCTCAGATATTAAAATTTGTCTTACAAATCACTAAAGAAAAAGACTTGTCAAAAGCAGTTACAAGGTCACGCTCAAGGAAAAAGCATGATACTTTAGAGACAAACACAGAGATACGCCTCCAATACCAAGTTAACTGGTGACTGATTGGCAATACGGTAACTAGAGTGGCTACAGACATCATGGAAAGAAAGATGCGTGACCAGATTCTAGTTTGAAAATGGAAGGTGCAATTTAAAGAACTTCAACCGTCCATGGCACTTGGGAGAAAGAGAAGACGGCAATTCGACACTGATCAGACTTATATAACACGCAAATGATGAAACGATAACATGACAAAGCACGAAGATTAGTGTAATGAAGAAACTTGAACCAACAATATAAGTCAGAAAACTTACACGCCAAGAAGGAATGGCCAAACCTGAATTCTGATATCGGGATCAACACCCTGCATCACACGGTTACAGAGATTAGCTCATTTATCAATCACAATCAGGAAAAAAAGAACCTTGTGCAGGCTTCAGAAAAAGTGTAGCATACACTTCTTCGAGCTATATTCAAAAGCCTAACACCACCATCGCGAAGTCTCCCATCAGGCAGAAAGAAGCCTTTCCACTTTTCAGCTGAGAGAGCAGGCTTCCTCCCCGTGAAAGAGCAGCCAGACAATTGTGATTTGATCTTTTTGCTGGAAGGATTTCACCAAAACCGATCAACCAAAAACAGAGGGGGGGGGGGGGGGGGTGAGAACAATCAATCAATGAAAAGTGATGTTATCGTGTTTCGAAGATTCCGCTTGAGATAAAGGATCCGAACAGAATGTTATGAGGCATGCTGTCCGGTTACATGACAAGAAAAAGCATAAACGATTTCATGTTCACCATGATAACCTTTCCTAGTTATCTCGAGAGAATAACAGATTCGCCGCCTCCACCTTCCCAAGCAGGACAAACAGTAAACTGTGTTAATGGTTACAAGATAACTTAAGGTGACTCAAAGTTGATGTGGTCGAGAAGATTCTTCTTCCTGTTTCAAATTGTTCGAAACAGGAAGAAGAAGAAGGCCAATGTTGATGTGGTCGAGAAGATTCTCCCAGCTACTAAGGAAACTCCTCCAAATGCTTCTGCTGGAAACACTATTGTTGCTGGAAATATTGCTTCTGTTGGAAACATTGGTTCTGCTGAAAACATTGTTTTTGTTGCAAACACTGATTCTACTGGAAACACTGCTTCTACTGAAAACATTGTTTCTGTTGGTTCTGCTGTAAACAATGCTTTTATTCCTGCTGATATTGTTGTTTCTTTATCTCCAGAGGGTGAGGCACACATAACAGACAACGT
>LIEC01007389.1:0-84486 GCA_001925005.1 Drosera capensis
GGGCCGGTGACGGTGGCGGTTTGGTGAATGGTCCGAATGGGGACGGGCTGAGAGGTGGTGGTGGCGGCGGCGGCGTTGGTGGTGGGAGTTTGGGGAATGGGGGTCAGAATCAACAGGTGCATCAGCTTCATCGGTTGTTGCCTCCGCCTCGTTCTCATAGTACTTGAGGGGATTCGTGTTTTCTCGTGTTGGTCTTTGAATTAGTAATGATGATGATGATAATATTGATTGCTTTGATGAAAGATTTGTTGATGATCTGATGAAAGATGAACTTGGTTTCGGTGATTCTTAGAGATCGTCAACATTGTTGTTGTAATCAAGGTTCGCTGAAGCAGAATCTGTTTGGTCCTAAACGATGAATCATTGCCCGAATGTGGCGAGGTGATTACCTGGTCTTGAATCGGTAAATTGGCTATGGACGGAACGTAGGCCGATTCGGTAGTCCATTGTTGTACTTCTTTATGCTTATTTGACCAATCAAGACTTGATATAGAGATTTGTGACTGTAATTTGGCATCATTAGTGGAAAATTATGGCATTCTGTTTGGATTATCCTCGTGTCCCGGCTCGTAACTTGTTTCCATATATGAGATTGACTCTTTCTTGTCATGGGACCAAATCAATGGGGATGCTTTTCCTTTTGTCAACAAGATGACTGCTAGAGAAGGGAAGTTTCCACATAAAGGTCTTCGATTAATCTTCGTCGTTGAATTGTCTTTTCCTCTTCTGTTTATGCGTACCCGTATTCGTGGAAGAGACGCTGTATCAAAGCTTGGAACTTTTATTGCATGCATTTGATGTTGCTATTTGCATTTGACTTTGACATATGATCTTTCAACGTGATCATAGCAGGACTATTCACATTGTGGTTATAGTATCAATATTTTTATTGGTATTTGTGAATATTTGGTAGCATGACTGTGTTGTGTATGGTACCTTTGATGCTTTGTTTAGCTTGTTTTGAGTTATTTTCGGCACGTATTGGATGGTTGCTTATATCTAATGGTTAGCTACATGTTTATGTTTTCGCCGATTTTGTGGCTTAGAGGGATACCGAGGAGCCAAGGGAAGGACCAACTGTCGTATTGAGCTCTTGCAAGCTACATGTAGCTTGAGTAGCCTTCATTTTCGACCAACAGAAATCAGAATTGCATGTAATTTGAGATTTTCCTGTTCTAGCGTTGCCAGGTAGAAGAGCTGAGTGATGAGTGTGTGTTCTGCAGTTGGAAGATGATTCCTCAAGTGTCAAGGGTTTGGATCTGGTTGAAACGTGCAGCTGTTTGGGTTGTGAACAGGAAGTCAGAGCCCGAATACAGGAACGTCGAGCCAACGAGTTTAGCTAGCAATTGAATATTTGAAGCTGTCGAGGATAGGTCCAGGGAATCTGCTTGTTTTTGTATATGGGATATATGAACTCCTGCTGAACTTTAATGTATGAGAAGCTTGCTAATGAATTCGGAGCGAGCGCGAGGATGACCAGACCGATTCTTAAGCTTGCGATCATCGAAGTAACTTAAACTCGTTATGCCAAGTATCCGTCGCCAACGGACACCGGCCCATTTTCATACCGACAGTTCACAGTTCCGCTGGCCATGTTACGTTTCCATCAGGGTTCCATGTGATTGATTATTGCTGTAGTTCTGAAATCAGTAGTACTCCAGATCAAGTGTGTGAGAATCTCAGTTGAGGTGAGGAAAAGCTGAAAAGGTGAAATTGTAAAAGGGCAAGCGAAGCAGAGGGGATTGCTTTGGGTTCCAATCATGGCTGACCCTTTCTTGTTTGATTCCTTTTTCATGAGTTGTTCGTGATTCCTTTCCTGTCATTTGCAGCTGTGCTTGTTCCGCTCGGATTCATGGTACGGCTTGCCGGTGCTCATTGGACGCAAACGGTCCTGTCTATTACGATGATCGAGTCAGATGATTATAATGGACTCGAGTTTGTTACTGTTATGGGTGGGGTTGGATTGGATCATGCGTCTGCATTAGATACAGATGTTCCCCTGGATATCAATTTATCTCCTCTTTTCTTACTTTCTATGAACTTATAGTACCGTATGAGAACTTGAGGGTCTCCCGCTTTATATCCTAAAGGAATGCAGCAGCAAACACGGTCGAGTACAGTAATTTTGGATCTCCTGATTGGATGAATCTTATGTCGAGTTTGTGCACTGATCTGCGTCATCAGGTATCTCCCTTCCCTGTAGTTGTAGCAATATGTGTGATTTTGATCAAATGGATAAGATAATTTCTTCGTGTTAATTTGTGCACATACTCTTACGCAAAATATCTTGAGATGCTTGAAGAGTAGGGATCATCTTGTAGAGTGTCAAATATATGCATTGGATAACTACATGGTCTCCTTGGTTGTCCTAGATAAATGTATCAAGTAGTTGGTCACCATGTTGGTATCTCTCATTTTGAGAAAATTGGATGATACATAAATCCGTCCAATACATGAATCGACAAGATGCACGAATCCACTTTATTCATGGATTTTCTTGGTGCATGAATCCTTCCTAAAGAAGTTAACTCCTGCAAAGATGAATATAGCTATACCATGAATATGGAAGATAGTGAAGAGCCACCTCTTTCACTATATATAGGGGATCTAGGCACACCCTCGAAGCATCTCATCCATATCTATCACAAATATAAGTTCTCATCCTTACAATCTCTTTATAAGAAGTTCAAGAGGGTGAAAATCATATCCTATCAAAAAAGAAATAGTCTATCTCCGATTGATCAATCGTAAGTGTTGTACTTGTTGTGATTTCGTCGTTACAACAAAGTGTTTTTTGTAACTCCATTATTCTTATACTGGAGATATTTGGTTGGGTTAGACCTCGTGGTTTTTCCCTTTCACATCTAAGGGATTTTTCAGTAAAAATATTGTGTGTCAACTTGTTTTTTTATCTTAATTCATCTTTCACGCATAGACTTTGGGAAGAAGTATTCCGCATCATCCATTCCTTAAATCCCAACAAAGGGGTATCAGAGCGGTAGTTTCGTGTGTGAACAATGGAGACGAGCATGAGTAGGATGATCACCCTCAATTGGAACAATTGGATGATGTGGAAGTCCTGTTGTGTTGCAAGGATTTGTATGCTACGCTTGAAAGCGATGAAAGTAAGCCCCGCGAATATGAAAGAGGACGACTGGAACAAGCTCAACCGGAAGGTGGTGGGATTTATTCGACAATGGTTGGATGATAGTGCACCATGTTTCGAAGGAGAAATCAGCCCATGCACTTTGGAAGAAGTTGGAAATCCACTATGAGAGGAAGGCTGCAGGTAATAAAGCTCTCTTAATTCGTCAACTCGTCAATCTCAAGTATAAGGAAGGATCTTCTATTGTCGAGCACTTGAATGAGATGCAAATTTTACATCAATTAACTCTCCTCCATGAAGATGGTGTTGGATGATGAGTTACAATCCTTGTTGTTGCTTAGTTCCTTACCAGAAAGTTGAGAAACCCTTGTTGTTCTCTCAGCAATTCAGCGTTAGACGGGGTTGTAACATCCCACCTTGGGATGGTACGCGTCAAAGTCTGCATATATCTGTTTTGCAGTGAAAACATATGCAAATAGCAAACATGTGTATATCAGGTGTCAACAATACCATAATCACTATTACACGCATATTCCACAGTAGAGAAAAGTAGCTAGCCTGCATAAACTAGTGGGGTAGATTCCTAATTATGAGAAGAAGTTTGTCAATATTACCAACAACCCCCAAACTCAATAATTGGACTCAAGACGTTAAGATCAAACCAGCGCGAGAATCGAGAAATCAATATCCTGTTCGCAAATTTTTGACAAATCAAGCTGATTTATTTTGACCAGATAATTTTCCTTCGTGTTTTAGTGATGATTTATTTTGGCGTAACGGATCTTCTTGTCATCAAACCAACAACACTTAAGACCTCAGGTTAACACAATGCTGACAATAAATATACATATAATTTTCATTCGTGTTTTTAGCGATGATTTATGTTGTCGAAGTTTTAAGGGAAATTTTTTTTTTTTTTTGAATTTTCATTGATTTGTACATTATCTTATAAATTTTGAAAATATACATATAATTCCTTAAATTTTGAAAATAAAAAAACAATGTCTGAAAATTTTGGAGGATTAAGTGTCCAAAAATAAGATGTACAAAAGATACCTGTATAATTCAACAATACGAGGGTTAAATGTCCTCAAAATTAAATAAGAGAGATTAATGTATTTTTTCCATGTTTTAATAAGATAAAGTTTATAATAATGTAAAAAAATATTCTAAAAATTTGATTGTATATCATTTGTTTCAAAATATTTGTATTATTTTGTTATTTTGATCCATTTTAAATTATTTATAACATTTTCATATTTAGAACGTATTGTATGTTAAGAATTAAAATAAATGAAAAGAATAATTTTATACGATTGAGAATTAAAATTTAAAAAAAAAAAAACAAAATTGAAGAGAAAATTTTTATATAGTTTATATAAAATTATAAAAAATCTAAATTTATATATAAAAATAAATATTATAAAAATGTTGGGACAAAATTATTAACATTCCCCAATAATACTATCCTTAGTTCTTGACCTCCCACAAAGCCATTATTCCTAATCACCCCATTAGCACAACTCCCGAAACACCCTCTTTCCCATTGATCATACTTATACATTACCCCATCAACAGCCCACCTTTCCCTCTCTCCTCTCCATCAAATTTCATCATCACCATCAAGAATCACCCAAACCACCAACGCACAGAGTTTCAACCTCCATCAATGGCGTCAACCGCCTCTGCAAATCCCTCCACCTTCACCAACCTCCTCTGTCCCCTCCCATCTCCCCTCTCCTCATCAACCACCCCAAAGCTCCCCCGTCTCCCCTTCCCAATCTCATCATCTCCATTCCCAAAACTCACCACCAAAATAACTCTCCGCTCCACGGAACCTAGAATCGTCGTCTCCGCTTTGAATACAATCGAGTCGGCGCCGATCACTTCCAGAGATCCCGTCCCCTTCGTGTCCCCTCGTCCCTCGATCCTCGTCTCCGAGAAGCTCGGCGAGGCAGGGATCGAGGTGCTTCGCCAATTCGCCGACGTCGAGTGCGTATACGATCTGAGCCCCGACGATCTGTGTGAGCGGATATCGAGATGCGATGCGTTGATCGTGAGGAGCGGGACGAAGGTGACGCGGCGGGTGTTCGAGGCCGGGAAGGGGAGGCTGAAGGTGGTGGGGAGAGCGGGGGTTGGGATCGATAATGTGGATCTGGTGGCCGCCACGGAGTTCGGGTGCCTTGTGGTGAACGCGCCGACGGCGAATACGGTGGCCGCGGCTGAGCACGGGGTGGCGTTGATGGCCGCCATGGCGAGGAATGTTGCTCGGGCTGATGCCTCCATGAAAGCCGGTGAGGCCAAATTATTTTTTTGTATTTTTATTGTGTCTTTTCTTTCTTTTTCTTTGTTTTTTTTTTTGGATTTGCATTTGTTGAACATGTTTATTGCTGCATCTCATGAATGGATTTTGATTGGTAATAATGTAAAAATTTCGACTATGGAAAATGGGAAGCAACGTAGGGAAAATGGTCCCCTGTCAAATATTGTCATAGGTTGTTTTGGATACCAATCGATTATAGTTTACTGTACAGTTTACTACTCGGCAATTCTTATGTGTATAATCCAAAATTTTACCGTTGTAGCTAAGTTTTATGAGATTGCTAAGAGACTTGAACCGTGAGATGATTGTGATCCTAAGATATTAAGTTCCTAAATGGTAGGATGATCTTTGGTCTGGTGTTTCTTTGGGAATGGAAATCTTGTCTGGATCGCGATGTAGAGTTATTGCTTCGTGTGATGAATCAGGGTTTGGTTCGCCATTTTTCGCTATGATTCTGAACTAGCAACGAAGGAGATTTAAGGGCCGAGTTTGTTAAGGGTGCGCTTGGACACATTACGACTTGAAGTGGAGGAAGAAAGGTTATGAGGATAGATACACTACTCCTTGTTTCTTTCTTGGTTACAACTGATCTTGAACTGCTTTTTAGAGTGAATAATGAAAGAATAGTTTAGGTTAAGCTTTCATTTAGTACATGCAAATTGCATTTTTTAAATTTTCCTATTTTACCTGTGGCAACTACGTGGAACACAAGAGAGTGAAAGCAACCGGGTTGACAATTACTGATCAAGGGCGGCTAATCTTCATTGGAGAAAATTAGCTGCCATCTTTGAATAATCAATTTTTAGATCAAAGGGTGTTTGTTTGTAGAGGGACGGACTAGTTGAGATTTAAATAACTCCATGAGGTTGGTAAATCTGGTTTGCCATGTGTAATACGCTACGGGTCAATGGTCCGTGCTGCAATAAATAGATTTTCGCAGCAGGATGTTCTGTTTTTCGGATTGCTGTTATTGAGATATTGTGTATTAAAGTCGTTTTCATAAGCGAGCCTAGTTAGTTGTGTAACACTAGCAGCCTAACATAGATTGATGTCCAACTATCTCTCCCGAATCTAGTGACTGCTTGATTGTCATGATGTTGCCCATCGAATATAGTCCATATTTGATCCATATACACTCGAGTAAACCTTCAAATATATAGCAAAAGTTTTCCCATCTATGACGAGCAATATAGGCTCTGGAATGCTAACTCTTGTACACGACAAACATTGCTCTTGGTGTGCTTTACTCTAGTCCTTCACGCCCAGAGCGCATTTGGCATACTCTTCACACTTGAAAGAACGGAACACACAGATTAAGACTAATGCTTATGAACATGAGCTTCAGCTTACGACCAACCCTATGAAATAAGAAAAGGAGAAACCAACAAGGAGTTACGAAATTGTTAATTCAGCTCATTTTACTTGAAGCTGTTGCTAAGCTATTCACTTATTCAACTGTATATATGCTATCATACATATTTGCTTCGAACCTGGCGTGGGAAGAACTGACTGAGATGAATTACGTAATGGCTTGTGTTGACAGGAAAATGGCAAAGAAGCAAGTATGTCGGTGTCTCTCTGGTAGGAAAGACTCTAGCTGTCATGGGATTCGGCAAGGTTGGAAGCGAAGTAGCAAGAAGAGCAAAGGGACTGGGAATGCACGTTATCGCCCACGACCCCTATGCACCTGCCGACAGGGCTCGTGCACTTGGAGTAGAGCTGGTCTCCTTTGATCAGGCCATTGCCAATGCGGATTTCATATCTCTTCATATTCCTCTAACTCCTACCACCAACAAGCTTTTCAATGATGAGACCTTCTCTAAGATGAAGAAAGGTGTCCGCATCATAAACGTTGCTAGAGGAGGTGTCATTGATGAAGATGCCCTTGTTAGGGCCCTCGATAGTGGTAGTGTTGCCCAGGTAAACATCGACATTCTGGATATCGATTTCATTTTCATGAAGAGCGGGTTGCTGCTTGTCCTGTACTCCTATCTTGTTTCAGGATATCCTTAATTAGTCTATAGCCAGTCCCAAGTCCTGATACATGGGAGAATTGCTTGTTTAGTAGCCGACATCTAAATTGTAACAATTCATCTGATATTTCTTCATAGCTGCAGTGATCTGGTAGACTCATTGTTGTCGTTACATTAGGCAACCATACATATCAGAAAGCATCAAGTAAATGCGGCTTTCTGCCATTTTCTGATCCTGCTGCATGTATGCTCCTACTTCCTTGCCCCGATGTAGTCCGCAATATAAAGTTGTTTCACACTTCTCCTTCGTTGTATGGAGCAGGCAGCGCTTGATGTTTTCACAGAGGAGCCTCCGCCAAAGGATAGCAAGCTAGTACTTCATGAGAACGTTATCGTTACTCCTCATCTTGGAGCGAGCACAAAAGAAGCTCAGGTACTCTCTTCTTTTCATCATTCTCATCTAATATCTTGCATTTGAGCTTTTGTCTCATGGTAATTGATCCATCTCCCATCATTCAGGAAGGAGTTGCCATTGAAATCGCAGAAGCAGTGATGGGGGCGCTCAACGGTGAGCTATCAGCCACTGCTGTCAATGCGCCGATGGTTCCTCCTGAGGTCCTATCGGAGTTAGCTCCATATGTTCGATTAGCAGAGAAGCTTGGCAGGCTAGCGGTTCAACTGGTAGCTGGAGGGGATGGGATCAAGGCGGTAAAAATTGTTTACAACACTGCTCGCAGTCCAGATGACCTGGATACCAGGCTCCTCAGAGCAATGATCACCAAAGGCATCATCGAACCCATATCAGACACCTTCGTCAATCTAGTCAATGCTGATTTCATCGCGAAGCAGAGAGGCCTCAGGATCAGTGAGGAGAAAGCTTTTTCTGAATCGTCTACTGATTACCCTGTCGACTCTATCCAGGTTCGTATCTCCAGCGTGAACTCCAAGTTTAAGAGCGCCTTGTCAGAGGTCGATAGCGAGATAAGGCTAGAAGGGAGAGTGAAGGACGGGATCCCTCGGCTGACTCACGTGGGACCGTTTGGGGTTGACGTGAGTCTTGAGGGGAACCTTATCCTCTGTAGGCAGATTGATCAGCCAGGCATGATCGGGCGGGTGGGCAACATCTTGGGCAAGTACAATGTCAATGTGAGTTTCATGAGTGTTGGCAGGACTGGCAGGGGGAAGAAGGGAATTATGGCGATTGGTGTGGATGAAGAACCTAACAAGGAGTCTCTCGAGGAGATCGGACATGTGCAGGCCATTGAAGAATCCGTGTTTCTCAAACTGTAAAACCTATAGTCCCTCGTCCTTCGAAGAGGTAATACAAGACACATTCCATGATCCGCCATGCTTCTGCTGAAGCTAAAATAACGTGGAAATAAACGACACATTTCTTTCGACTCAGTAAACGGGTCAACAGCTATTGTTTATGCTGGTTGGAAGATACTGTTCATACCGATTAGCAGATATAGTCATGGGTGTTTGAGAATAACAGCTGTGGCTCATATGAGCGATCAGCGGCGTCTATGAGCACCTATTTTGTAATACTACTAGATTATGCATAGCATGCTGCTGTGAAGGCATGTTTGTATCAGTATTGTATACCCGTCTGGACTATTGTCGTGTGCTTGGTGAGTGATTCGATTTACATGTTGATGAAAGCTCGAGATTTTTGTCCCACGTCACTTCTTAGCGGAACTTAAGTCCGCTGCATCACCCTGCTCCGTCTTCTTCATTCCGTCGTCTGCTCTCGATTTGATAACAATGTATCTCCCAGGATGCAACAGAATTGCGGGGAAGTGAAGGTCATTGAAGTAGTTTGGTAAGGTGCTGGCCTGTAGCTGAGGTTAGTGAGAAGCGGAAAGGCCAATGCGTTGCATAGTCGCATTGTCTTGCCCAGCTACCTGATCAAGTCATAGATCAAGTCGCAAGACAAAATTCTAAATTTGGTGGATCAATTCCAGGAATCATTACGATGACATATTGTCATCCATTAAGATTATGGAACTCGGTATTGAACGGTTCAATGATTTTGCGTCATCCAACACAGTCTTACCACCATAATGTCATTACCATCATTTGATCTTGGTAAGAATGAGACAAGCTAAAATGTTTGTTTGATTAAAAATCACTCTCAAAGCTAATCTTGATGTTTTGATCATCATCTTATTGTCTTCTATTCCATCAGTCCCATAATATTTATAATCGTTTGACACGATATATAAATTTATGTGTATATTGAATATATATGAAATTTGACGAAAAAAGATTATTTTTCATATGTTATTTGAATTTTTGTGAAATTTGATTAATAAAAAATATGTTTTAGGGATAATGAGACTGTAACGAAAGAAAATAATGAATATATTGTAACAAAATATGATTGATATGTTTTTTTTATAGATTAAATATTAACTAAATAAAAAAATTATAAAAAAATTTAAAAAATTATTGCAAAGGAGGGAGTATTTAATTTCCAACCTTCACCACGGCAACACCCAAAACCAGTCATTTGCTTCAACAAACCGTCAATATCTCTCAGGCAAAGAAGACAAAACTACACAGCCATCCATTTTCTCCTGACCGATCAAAAATGGCTTTCGCCGGAATCGAATCGGAGACCTCGTTGGTTTTTCTAAGCATCGATGCAGCATCTGAAAGCAGAGCCGCGGTGGATCGGTGGCGCCGCCAGCGCAGGTCCTTCGAGCGGCTCCCTTCTCATCTCGCCGAAGCTCTTCTCCATTGCCTCTTGCGCTGCCGGCTTCTCTTCCCTTCCCTCCTTGAGTACGCTCCCTCCGTCTCTCTCTAAATCGCCATCCTTGTTTCTGATTTCGATTCAAAATCGGGAAATTAGAGATCATAGTGTAATAATTCGTGATTGATCGTTGATTTCGATGATTTGTAATCTCGATTGTGTGACTTGGATTCTCTAGGATTTTGTGATTCTGTGGATAATCGATCCGAGGAAGAATGATCTTGCTTAGCTTTGTTGTTACCTTATTGGATTAACCTTGTTGCTTCTAAGTGATACAAGTGTCTTTACCATATTAAATTGGTAGTTCCCTTCGTGGCTGTTTGTTGTGGTGAGGTTTAAGACACTGGATATGATTTTTATGTCTCATTAATCATATGTGCTTAGGCATCTTGAAAACTTAAAACTCATAGACTGAGAAAGGAAGATTGTATATCCTGGCCTCACATAAGTGTGTTGTTTCTTTTTCCTCCAAATCCTTTTGAGTTTAGAAGCTGTCTGATCTGCAAGTTGAAGTTGCAAACCGTGTCCAATGAAGCAAAAATAATCATGTTGATAAGGGTTTTGCGTATGTCTGTTCTTGTAGCACTCAAGGTTATTGTTTTGGGAAATCCTGCGCTTTGCTCTCCAGCTGGTGGTTTGCCTTGTATAGCAAATATCAGTTTCAAGCCGTGCGACATTGGAGTTGGTCACCATCACAGCCTTAGCAAAGTGCAGATCGCAATGATAGCTCTTGGATCATCACTGGTTGTGGTTGTCATCGTTCTTATCCTGAGCTACCTGTTCCTCTGGTGCAGAAGACCAACACAAGACATTGAAGTTCTTGAACATGAAGGTTCTTCTCTCTTACTCCACATAATAATCGAAGCCACTGACCAGCTCAACGACAGATATATTGTTGGAAAAGGAGCCCATGGAACCGTCTATAGGGTTCCTTTGGGCCCCAACAAAGTTTATGCTGTCAAGAGACTTGAATTCGCCGAGCAGAGAGAAGCCAATAACAGTATGCTTAGAGAAATTCAGACGCTGGGGAAGATCAGGCATAGAAACTTGATCAAATTGGAAGACTTCTGGTTGAGGAACAGGTATGGTTATATCTTGTATCGGTTCATGGTAAAATGGGAGCCTACATGACCTCCTACATGGAAGGAGTCCGCCACCAACTCTGCCCTGGAGCGTCCGCTACAAGATCGCTCTTGGAGCTGCCAACGGATTAGCTTACCTCCATTTTGATTGTAACCCTACCATTGTGCACCGTGATGTCAAGCCGATGAATATACTTCTGGACTATGATATGGGACCACATATCTCTGACTTCGGCATTGCCAAGCTTCTGGATCAATCACCGTCTTCAGGTCAATCCCTTTCTGTTCCTGGGACAACTGGCTACCTTGCTCCTGGTAATATTTGTTTTTGTTGCCGTTTCCAGACCCCCTCGTTTTCTGCACAGGTTTATGCGGTACAATGCTGTGAATATCAAGTGACTGTGTGATAATTTATGTTATGTCAAGCATTTATCTAAGAATAGTATGTCTTCGATTTCGTATCATCCACTGTGACGATTTCATTTTACATAATTGAAGTTTCTGTTGATGTAACAGTGAATGCATTTACAACAAGAATGAGTACGGAGTCAGATGTATACAGCTATGGGGTCGTGTTGCTTGAATTGCTAACCAGGAAAAGAGCTCTGGATCCATCGTTTCCAGAAGGAATGGATATAGTAGGGTGGACTCGTTCAGTGTGGAACAGTGTTGACGCCATAGACCTTGCTGTGGATCCAAGTATACTGGAGGAATTCGATGATGCAAACGTCGTGACTCAAGTCATTGACGTGCTGGCAGTGGCCTTACAATGCACGGAAAAGGAAGCACGCGAGAGACCTACAATGAGGGAGATCGTAAAGTTGTTGCAAGATGACAGTCCCTCTGTGAAATGATTCGGATAAACGCTCGCCCTACGACGATTAGGTTTGTCACCATGTCATCTCTAGAACGCAGCTTGATTGTAACTGAGAAAGATGATCCCCCAGTCGATTTTGATCTGTTAGTCTTTGACCCTTGCCCTTGGCTTTACTGATTTGCCGCTTGGACAGACCTCTGAAATGCCGCGTGGAACAGGGTAAAGGGGTCGTCATGTATGATTCTGTTGTTGAAGATATACTTCATGGATTGGTATGTAAGTTTTTGTTGTTGATGGCAGATGTGTTGAACATAGTTGATATCAAGCTCATACATCATTAGGATCTTTTCGTTGGCGACATAAAAGTCAGCGGCACCAGCCTATAGTGCATTTCCTTGTATTAAAAGACTGATACGTATAAGCAATGACATTCAGGTTGCGTCATTTGAAATGCAATGTCACTCAAAAGAAAATGTGGCTCAGTATATACTCAAATCCTTTCGTCAAAGCACCAAAAACGACCCAAACAAATCCTACCCGTTCTCTCCGAATACATAACATCGAAGCCATGTTGTGGGCCCAATCAAGTCTCCATTCCCTCTCCCCTTCCCGGGCTTACCCGCTGCTGCATTTGCACGACCCGACCCGCAAACCACCCACTCCAACCGCAGCCGCCGCACACAGCATCAACAACGACACCAACACCACCGAGATCGAGATTCGAGTGTGCACGAACAGGACATGCCGCCGCCAAGGCTCTTTCGCGATCCACGAAACCCTAGCCGGCATTTCCCCTCCCAATGTCTCCGTCAACGCCTGCGGCTGCCTCGGCCGCTGCGGCGCCGGCCCCAACCTCGTCGTCTTGCCCGCCGGTGTGGTAATTAGTCACTGCGGCACACCTGCGATCGCTGCTGCGGTCTTGATCGAGATGTGTGGAGGCGGAGATGGAGGGGATGAGAGGGGGGCGAGGTGCTTGGAGGCGCTCGCGTTGAGGAAGAGGGCGGAGGTGGAGATCGAAGGGGGAAGGCTCGCTGAAGCTGAGGCGCTGTTGTCGAAGGTGTGTTGAGGTTTGGTGATTTGGATTCGTGTTGGTTGTGTTGGTAGTTGGCGTTTTAGATGAGCAATTCTGCGGAAAGATGATGATGATGATATCGAATCATCGAATGCAATGAGATTTTGTTGTATGATCTAAATCACATTGCCATGAGAACTTACTCAACTGTTTCAGTGTATCCACAACATTGTCTCCATACGCAATTTGTAATGTTATGTCCATATAGCATATAAGGTAAATATATATACTGTTTTGTTGGGCGCGCCTTTATCATAATGGGTTTCGGCAAAAACTGATCCAGCTGATCTTTCAGCTTTGGAGTCCTTGATCTGTTTTTAACTCTTGGTGTGCTGATTGCAGTGTTGTTCTCTTTATTGCAGGCGATTGATATTAAACCATTCGGTGCTCTCCACATTATATACAAAACCAGGTTTGTCATCGTCAGAAACAAATATTCATCAGTAGAAAGCAAGTGACTGATATTGACTATGTGTACTCGTACTCATTTGAATTTGTTATTTTCCATTTCGACTATGTGTAGTTCAACTGTTGAATCTTAGCTTTGTGACAAATCCTGATTCATTTTGCCACATGAGTTGTGTTTCGTTCTCCAGGTCGTGAACTTTCGTATTCTGAGTAATCAGAGCTTCTTTCTTTGTTCCATTCAGGTGTTATGTGAGATTGCAAAAGGATGACCTTTGTGGGGCTCTTGAAGACGCAAAACAGGCTTTAGATCTAGCTCCTCGATATGCTGAGGTGAGTTGATTGTACTGTCTTAGTGAGTTAGTGTCTTGAAGATGACCTTGTTATGTGAAGGACTTATAGTTAGTTGCCAGTGGGTGGGTCTTTTCACAAATTTGTGTAGTTTTAGCTTTTTAACTTAGTAATTGAAAGAATGCTGATTGTGTTTTATGTGAAATGGTGTTACGAGCAGTAAATTCTTACTATTGCTAACATGTGGAGGTATAATTGGCTGGTTTCTATTGAAGTGATTGATCCACTCGTTGCTTCGTTGTAGGAAGCTCATTTTGCAAGGATTTTGGATGCTAGGTTCCTTAAGTTCTGTTGACATTTTTCATTCAAATTTTTTTTGTATAAAAGCTAATGATGAAATGCCATGCAAGCTACTAATCCATAGACTACAAGAGTGAATGAAAAGGGTCTGGGGTTGGTAGAAATTTGTTTGTTGATTATGCCGTGTCACCTTTTTCAGCTCTGTTTTTATGCAAAGTGACATTGTATGGTGCCATTTCAAAGACAGCATGCATACATTGTATAGTGCCATACAAGAAGCTCATTTGTTTAATCTTTTGTCGCAGGCATATATCTGTCAAGGTGATGTTTTCTTGGGAATGAGCTTGTTTGACGAGGCTGATTCTTCTTATTTTACGGCCTTAGAGATAGATCCCTCGATCCGTCGTTCTAACTCATTCAAGGTATAACAATATCTTGATACTCTTATGATCTCCCAAATATGACACGCACATGCAAATTCGTGCCAAACACTCATTCCCTGAGTTCAGGCATACCTATGTGCTCTTTTTAAATGATGCTTTTCTTATGTTGTCTTGACATCCACCTACAATCGCAGGCTCGCCTAGCAAAACTTCAAGAGAAACTCGCTTCTACTGTTTAACTTCGAGTTATGGTCGTGATAGTTTGAGGAACCTTGTATGCATTTGATGTAAGGATGACTTGCAAAATCTCATGTTTGGCTTCTGCTGAAGGTTTCCAAGCTCAATTATGTTAGTTGTTACGCCTACTATTTCTGCGGTTAACCCTCTGTACTAGTTTCCACTCGTTGCAAGGAAAGTCATCAAATGATAGTTTGGCCACAGCAGTAAGAAGTTTCGAAACGTCTGGGTAGTAAGTTTTCTTTGTTATGGTTAGCAATTCAAGGGACGGGTGACACGCCAAAGCTGAGAAGACTACTGATCTCAATGCTATGTTTAACATGTTGATGCCAAGGACAACGGGTCAGTGTTTTGAGATACTGTCGTATTATTGTATAGCGATGTGCCGATGTCAAGTTGGATGTGCTTTCTTGGGATGCTCTCAAAGGCCATCATTTTATTAACAGACGCCAAACTTTGCAACTCGAAATGTGTTTAGCCATGTGATCAAGTGTTCGAATGTCTATGATTGTTCTGTATCAAGCTTCTACATGTATATAAACTGTGTAAAAGTCGATTCTTGGTGTGAACTTCGGATCTTGATAACTAGCTACCTGATGCTTCGTGATAACTGCAATGGGTATCTCATTTTGATCTGATTGAGCTGAAATCAATGTGCATTTTTACCAGGAAGTTTATACAACCAAAACGTGTGTAGGCGTAGGAATGTTTTACCATAGGTTAAGCCAACAGATAACTTTACCAAAAAGAGTAGCGTCAAGGCTACATATATATCAGACAGCGGTTTACGAGCGAGTTTCTAAGCTGTTACAGAACCCTTAAGCCTTCAGGCGAAAAAATAACATGTTCAAGGACAGTCTGTTTTGAGCTTAGGTGCACGAACGAAGCAGTCAAGGCTCTTAACAGTGTCCCACCACTTCATGACCTTCACACCGACGCTGCCGCTGGTGCAGCCAGCACCGCTTCTGCCACTACCGAGCGGTGTACCCGCTGCTCTACCACCACCTGCACAATGAGCATCTTTCCTTTCACCGTCGCCGATCCCATATGCTTCACACGAACAGCACTTGTTCTGTTCTCGCTTCTTCACCAGCTGGGTGCAGTACTCCTTGTTCCTCTTTTCCAGGCTGAAGATATGTCCTTGAAGATCCTCAATCTTCCGGCTAAGCATGAACACCCTATGATCATCCCTCATCTTCAACACGCACCTCGCCAGCTCTCCTGTTTTCCTCTTCATGAACATCGACTCCAAAGCCAACCCTTTGTTCTCCTCCACCAGTGCTGCAACTTTGTACTCCAGCCTTGTGTTCTCATTTAACAGGATCATCCTCTCGGACTCCAGCACCTCAAGCAAGCTCTTTTGAAGCTCCACTTTCCTTGATGTTTCCGTAAACCGCATCTCCGTCACGTTCAGCTCGTGTTCCATGAGGTCGTACTCAACACTCTTGATGACCAGCTCGGCGATGATGACATCCACATTGTAGTCTGATACCGCACTTTCAAGGTTGATGCCTGATGATGATTGTTGCTGATAGGAGATGGCACTTTCAGCATCTGAGTCGACTCTACCATCTGTTGTACAATGGCAAAGCAAAAGCTTATGATGATAGAACAGATGCTCAACTCATGTGCATAAAGCTCATCAACTAAGACCACCGCTCCCTATTCATATAAATGCTGTTCATTTTGAAAGTGCAAGTTAAGCAAAAACCTTCGCCATCTGTCACAAGCTCCAATGGTTGCTTTGCACATGGAACAACGAGACGAGAGTAATTTACCTCCCAATTCAGAATCATATTTAAGTATGTTACTCTCCATGGAGAAAAGAATAGCTCACCTCCGATTCCAACAGAATCATGGTAGCACTCCCCGTCATCATCCGCAAGAAGTTGATGGTGCTTTGACACGGACTGAGAATAGCTGTGTGCCAAGGACACATATGCATTGTAAAGATCTTGGAGGAGCGAAAGCAACTGAGGACGCTTCCTGTAATACGACTCTGCTCGCTGCGCAAACGTATCGGCTTCTTCATCTTCATGTGCATTCTGCACCAGGACTTTCATCTTCTCTTCCAAATCTGCCATGATCATATAAGTTTTCCAGTTACTCAAGTCAAGAATGTTCAACTTCAAAACAGCGGAGGGAAAACAATGGACACAAAATACTCAAATGATGGGAAAGCAAAATAGATTTGAACACTAGAATTTGACATCCAAACAACACTGATATGTCGCTATCAAGGTTTAACAGGGTGGATAGACAGCAGAGTCACGCGGTGGACAGATGATTCCATGCAAACTTTTGTTCTCTGTTTTGCAAAAAGCCTCTGTGTATGTGTCTGCTTGCTAATAGGGTGATTTTTTGAAGAAACAAAAAGGGTATAGTGCAACATAATTTGGAGTCCAACAAGAATGGAAACTGCAGAATCTGTGTGAGACCTATTTTAATCTATGAAAGGATTAGCTGTTGCTTGGCTTAGGCTACATGGGAGACACTTTCTGATTTACTCTATGATACATACTCCTATACACTATGGTCAGCTTTGCCTCGAAGTTGGAGATTTCATAATTCTCTAATCATAGGATAACAAATTTGTCAATAAGCCGAGAACAAGAGTAACAAAACCATAATCACATCAAAAGCACATTCTAAGTTTTAAGTCCACTGTTCTAATGATCCAGGAAGGCAGAAGATTTGGGCAAAATTATAAATTCTGAGTTGAACTCGAGAACTAACTGAAATGAACAAGCAAGATGGGTCTAACCAACACTTTAGCCTGCAAACATTTGCCTAGATACTTCTACTCATTGAGACTGTAGGGCCTATTGGCTCGACAATGACCACTCGAAATTGGAAGACAAACCAGGATGACCCACTGCCTAAAAGCGAAGGACATGGAAAGGGTAAGTTTCCTAATGGGAACATGAGAAACCAATGACCTTTCTCAATTCACAAAGTGAGTTTCTAGATTAACCGTTGAGCCAAGACTTTCCCCCCGAAGTTCTTGTTCATAAATATGCATACTATCAGTGTACGTGACCCATGTACTAGAAATTCTAAGCTCTTTTAAGTGTGTTTCCTATGTTTATAATACTGAATATTGAGAAATGTTTTGAACAGTTCATTTAATGGCTTTGGGTAAAAGGACTATAGACTCAAGATAGAGTGTAAGGCCAGTGCACAGGACAGGTACTCATGATTCAACACAGTTGAGTTCACACTTCACCTTCAACTTGGCATCACAGTGAATGAAATACAGTAAATCACTGTGAAACAGTAATCGTGAGAATAAGGGATTCAATGGTTGAAATGCAAATATGGTCTGGGCTTATGTCTACTTATAGAGATACAGATGAGGAGGAACACACTTCATTCAATTAAACTATAGAGGGACCAAAGGGGATGGCATGGTCCCTGCTCATGTGCTCCTACCCAGATAAAATGTGGCCTAACACATGGTTTGCATTTGTGGTTATGCATACTTGAGCTCCATTGCAATCAAAGTGGAAGCACATCAGCTCACGCAAAAAGTACTTGGGCGACCATATAAGAGTGAAGCAAGACATGATGATCCCACTCGTGATCTTTTAATGAATGAATTCATCTCACAGAAAAACATACAGTCTAAAGCTAAAGTTGCAGAGGGTCACTCGATATGCATACTATAGTGTTAACTTTTACATGCAATGATACTATCAAGGGTGATGTTTAGCGCTAAGGTAACATGTAATAAGCTTTTTTCGACTTTGGGAGAAACAACAATGTGTGTTTTGCATCGGCATTATAACGTGCCATGGTTTGCATTGGCATTATAACTGTGCGCCCTCAGAACCCAATCATTTTGAGTTTAGAACTTTGTGCAAGAACGTTGTTGATTAATTAAAGTGCACAGGAACAAAAATAGTAGCAACAAAAACAAGCAAAAGAAAGAACAAGTGATGAGAATGCGTACCGGCAAGATAAGAAAGTAGCCAGGAAGGCTTAGACGAACTGGACAAGCTGAACTGTGAGAGTGATTGACCAACGGCAGAATCATCCGCCTTCCGCAACGTCATTATTCTTACCATCGTCTTCTATCTTCCTACCAACAGAAGTGACACCACCGGCTTGCGAGGCCCTCCTATTCCTTGTCGTTTTCTCTACATATGATTGCCAGTCTCAGTCCATCCGCTCGTCTGAAACCACAGCTTCAAGTTCTATGACAAATAATGAAACAGATGCTTTAGCTGAGGTATATGCTTAAGTCTTAACCAAGTATTAAAGCACACTGTTTAAAGCCCGACCGTACCAGCACTAATGCACCGGATCTCTGTTTAATGTAGTTATACATTGAAGAAAACAAGAGTAAACTTCGCGTAACCACTACGAAGTTATCCGCGGACGGAAAGCATGACCAAATCTATCCAGTCACCTAGAAGCATCCAGCTCTTTTCAATCACCAAATGGAATTTAACACAACCATATTCCTAAGATCTCCGATGACCTTGGAAGCTTCTGCTCAGCAGCGTCTACAAACGGCACTACACATGCAACATATCTTCCAAGGCCTTGTTTTCAAATCGGTCGAGGTAAGAACTATGGCGGGTTATGGGCCAAAAAGAAGAAGAAAAAGATTCGAAAGCTCAGAACAATAGTAGTTGCTATGTGATCCACAATTTTATTGTCACTTTTTCTTCTTTTTGAAAACGCACTAGAGTAAATTGAACAAACTAATCTGTTTCAATTTGAAAATAAGTAGCTCCTGTCATGTTTAATGGAGTAACATGACTATTTCAAAACAACCAACCCGCCAATCAGGAACCTGTTTCATTTAAAATCAATTGTCCCATCAATCTTTTCTCTGATGACCCTAAAGACACTACATTTGTTTCTTCGTTTCCTCAATTGAATGAGAAAGGAAAGAAGATGATTGACTAGGAACAGAGGTTCATGTTTAATTTTGCAACAGTAACATGAGGAAGAAGGAAATGCTGATCAAAAATTTATTGCGCAATTAATCTGGCTCAGTCACAGTGTTGATTACGTTGAAGCGTACGGCGAATGAGAGTGACGAGAACTGAGCAGAAAAGCAAAATTAAACAAAACACAAAAGAAAAGGCAAAAAAAAAAGGAAAACTTAATCAGAGGGAAAAAGGGGAAATCAGAAAACGCGGATCACGAGAAACGAGAAAATGAGTGGCGCATTTTCAAATCAAACGAGGATCGCGAATCGAGAATCGCGAATCCCGATGGTTGCAGCAGCAATGGCATCAATCTGGGGTCTGAAAACGCATCCAACCCACAGTACCATTTGTCAAAGCATTACCCCAATAGTCAATGTAAATCAAATAAAGAGGCTCAGATCCCGTTTTTCCCTCTCACTTCATTAATGTCAAATTCATCCATCACTCTCCCGTTATGTGTAAAAACAAAATAATGGTTTTATCCTCTTAATTATTATTTAATTATATTTTTATCCGATAAAAATAATCATTTAATTCCATAAAATTTGAAATTTTTTTGATTTTATCCAAAGTTCCAACTGTGCCATTTTCCCAATTTTTAAATCTCTTTTGTTCAGCCAAAGCAAAACATTTAAACTCGCCCATCCGTCAACAATCGAAAAACGTAACAAGGAAAATGAAATTTTATTCATCTGGATCAGAAAGCTTTTAGATTTAAAACCATGAATGAACTACGGGAAAAAAAACATATCTATCTATACAAAGCACCAGTATTGACGAATGTAACATCAGCAGTCAGTAAACTTGTGAGAAAAGATTCACAATACGATATTGTCAACTTATCACGAGTTGCCAATCCAAGGGGAAGAAAGCGAAGTGGAACCAATGGGAAAAAATGGTGGTCCTTCTCCTTCAGCCATGGTACTTGAAATTCAAAAGAAAAGCAGCAAAAAAAACACTTAGCCAACAGTGAGGCTGAATAACCACAGATATTCGTACTTCACACACATGCTGAGCAAAACACAACACCGACGTCACAAGAACTAAGCAACCGAAGCGATAGAGGACACACAGATGCAATAGACTCGTTGAACGTCGTTCAACGAGTATTGTTCCTTGCTCATCAAGCACCAGGTTGTATGTGGATAGATGTACATCTTTTACTACGGGAATCGAACTAACATTGCTGTGATGATTCTTTTTTCAAAAAGAAAAAGAAAAATGAATGCTGTCATGATTCAAATTCTTCGAAAGCACGAGAAATGACGATTGAACGTGAATGAGGAGAGACAACAAGGTTGAGAAAGATGAGATGACAAATCATTCATCACGTAAATCACAAGAATTGAGCAGACGATAGCAGAACGAAAGTTAAACAGGAGAACGAGAGAGCAGGAAATACGCTTAATAAAATAATCAACGAATACATTTCATACCTTTCGAGCACAGCCGGAGCCAGAATCAATCCAATCCAAATCGCAAATGCCAAATCAACACGATCGCTTCAACAGAACAGACTCAGTTAACTCGAACAACACAAGACGATGGTTGCCGCAAAGCTTCTTCGCAGAAGGAGAAACTGATGCGCTGATCGACGCGGACAGAATCGGCAGAGGAGAAGAGTGAAGAGTCGATCGAAGGCAATTGAGGAATTGTGTGAGTGATTCGTGATGCAAAAGAAGAAGAATCAATGGGACGTCGTCGTCATCGCAAATCCACCATTAGTATGGAGTGTTGGTGACAGCTTTCAAGTGAAGAGGGAAAAAGAGAAGAGATGCGCAGCGCACCTCAACATGGGAAAATGGCACCATCGTAAAATACCAAATGCAATCGTTTTTTGAAGCCAATGAGGTGACGACACGTTGATGGATGGGATTGTAGCTGAAAGTGACAATTCACCATTTTTCTCCTTGTACTCTTCGCTGCTGCCCACTCTCGTCAAATGGACTGGACAGGGAGATTCGACGGGGTGGGAATTATGTCTACATCATCCATGTTGATGGAACCATTTACATAGTGAGCCAGATAGTCCAATGGGCCTGGTCTGGCCCAGCTTATATTAGGAGGCCCAGGCCACCACGAGACCTGAGAGATGTACGGGATTCATAACAACCGTGGAGCTACATAGAAGAATGTATATCTATTGCCTCCTGTAATATAATACATGTGACATTCAACTCAAAAGCGATACCGATTACAGATAAAAACAACTTCAGGGTCATACTTCCCATAATGAGAGGATGGATGAACAAAAAGAATCACGGAAAAAGCAACGAGTTAAGGCGTTTATTCATGCCTTCGCGGCTCAGTTTACAGATGACTACAAGAATGACACACACTAACCATGCAAGCTTGATAGATATTCACATTATTCTCGTGATCACACTATCATTCCTTTACGTCCTTGAAGGAGGTAATCTCTGCAAATAATTGAGGATAAATAAAAGTAAACTATTCAGCATGGTATGCGTACCGGCATTTAACTTCTTCCCCTTCCACAAGTCTCTCTAATGCGTCTGAGGGAAGGCCAATAAGCTCCAATGTCTTCTCCCACACTCTGCGGGAAGTTTCAGTGTCCTGTGCCTGTTCCGAGGCGTTTTCTGGATGACAATCTGGACCAATGCAAGCACATGTAAGCCATTCATCTGCCCTACGCAGCTCGCAATACTCCGGTACTTGAGGATCCGTTGCAGCAAAAAGGGCATTTCTGGAACCTAAAAAAGGCAAAAGACGTAAGTTCATCACTTCTATAACCTACTGCAACGGTAATGGTATGCAAAGAACTTCAGAAAACAATTATGAATGTCTGTATACGAACAAAAGGTGATGCCTGTTATTTTTCTTGCTTTAGGTGTCTCTGATGACCTCTTCTGGCTTCTCCAACATAATTACCTTGTCGTAACACGCCATCAGATCACACATTTTAACAACAGATATACATGCATGCCACTGCTCAGTAGATGGTGACCCAACCAAACTGGTCATCTACAGCTATTTATAGTGTTGAAGACGAGCAAGGTGAAGCAAAATCCAATGCAAGAAACCTACCTTCCGGGGGATCAAACATGAAGTAGGGTAGAAGGCGGTAACAGGCTTGAAAAATTCTCGGAAGATCCCTTGTCTGCATTCACCACGAGCTCATGTCACTCCATTAGTGGTTTAGGAATTTTCTATTGCCCGCTAAACTCAACCATATGAAAGATACATTGAATGAGCAAGCAACAATTCGATTGGCTTACCACATTTGTCTTGACAATACCAGGCGATACGCACACAACAAAGATGCCAGCTTCTGCAGGCAGCCGCTTATGGAGGACGCTGGTAAACATGACCTGTAAGCCAAAATTTGTGAAATAATCTAGTCATCCTCTTTTCCACCATTTACTAGAATGAGACAATTTCACTTATGCAGAGAAGCATTCATAGAAAATCCACTACTATAATCTACCAGCAAGGTTGAACAAAGACAGAGAGACAACAGATAGGAAAGTACAGAAGCACAAAAAGCTAGAACTTCAAAGATCAAATGGTTGTGAAACATTAAAAAGCTTTACATATTGTAGAAAACTAGTCTGGGAATATAAAAGAGAAGGAAAATATAGCAGGAAATTCACCTGAGCCAGCTTGCTGCCTGAATATCCTGCAACACTAGAAAATTTCCTCTTCCCTGACACAATATTCATATCCTCAGCATCGACAAAGCCCATATGATGCATCTGCACGAAACAATTCCAACGGTGAATTGAGACCATTAATCAAGCATCACTAAGCCTCAAGGAAGCCACAATGATTTACATCATAGGTGTATTCTGTTGTTACATTCTGATGATAAAAAAATATCAAAGGCAGTGTTTCAAGAGAAAAAGTTAGTGATTTGAAATGACAAGTTTCAGGGAAAAAGAAAGAAAGGAAGAAAGCTATGCAAATTCAGCTCCAACCAGTACACAGATTCAAAAGCGATCTCCAGCAAGGAATCAATGATGGTTAGGCAATACTGAGTTAGATTAAAATGTCCATCAAATACTGGACATATGATGAAGGATAAGGGAACTCAGTTGAAGGCAAACAGCTTCAACAAAGGGGGGAAAAGAGCCAGCATAAACGAAGATACAACACAGTATCCAAAATGCCGACATCAAAATTGAGTAAAAAAGGTAAAATTCTTGAGCACAACTGCCAAAGTATGTTGGGTGACTTGGGTCCAGGATTACTTAGGCATGTCAACTGTAAACAGCTCTTGTTTACTTTGAAGAGTAAATAGTTGACAAAATAGAGTGTTAAGGAAGAATAAAATCAAACAACAGATATTCATGTCGTAACTCATAAAGCATGATTAAGTAAAATCTACATTATTTAGATAGCACAATAAATCCTTGCACTTACAGAAGAATTCACATTCACAATGCGACTAGGGGAACCTCTAATAAGTGAGGGCAGTAGAAGCAGTGACAGCAACGCTGGAGACAGATGATTTACTTGCATATGCTCTTCATAGCCATCCTTCGAAAACTTTTGTGGTTCTACAACAACAATGAAACATTAGACTGTGAGGAAAAATTCAAAAGGTAACTTCTAAAAAAGGCCTGGGGAAACAAATATGTAGATATTGTTAAACAACAGGGAAAACAGAAATAGCCAAGAGTCCCACATAAAGAACAGGACTTCGGGGGGGGGGGGGGGGGGGGGGGGGCAGCTTCTAAGAGGATTCAGGAAAACTAAAAAAATTGTTAGCAAGTATCATCCTTATGATTACATTAAAAGAACTTCATCAAGCTCAGATATTTGGGTTTGAAAAGCCTCCCATAAACAGAGCTGATTAAGGTTTAATAATAATAATAATAATAATAATAACTATGCAAAAAATACTTTCAGACTCAGTCAGAGGTAAGATTGTGATCAAGAACGGATGTTTCACAACTACAAACCTCCCATGGAAAATATTCCAGCATTGTTTATTAGAACATGCGAAGGCCCTAACCGTGCATTCCATGCTTCCGCAAATCGTGCAACAGATTCCAAGGACAGCAGATCAAGCTCCATTACCTTCAAAAGAAAAGTACAGCCGATGATTTCAGAAGAGTTTAAAAAAATAATCACAAACCTGATTGTTTTTTAGCATCAAAAGTTGTTAGAATAATGAGAAAATGAATTCTCCAAATTGTCATACTCCGTATTACATTTGGAGTTCTTCAGTGAATTTTATCCAAAGGGACAACAACATTATTTACCCTTATGCCAAAAAGAAAAAAAAAACAGAAAAACAGAACAAGTGTTTGAATCACATATCATGGGAAAGCCAATTCGAAAAAATGAGGCGGGATCACCATCACCTACTTAGGATCCCACAGCTAATCCGTGAGCTAGAAGATACCTGTACCATAAGACATATCATGCCAATTTCAACACAACGAAACGCAGATTTATTTTACCTTTTACAGCAATGTAGAGGTACCTCGATATTTAGAGGAAGGCCTTTCCCATACCATTCAGATTGCCACTTTTGGATCAAATCATGACCTGCTTTAGGCTTTCTTATAGCCATGACAACGTGTGCACCCGATTCCGCCAATTGCCTACATGGTGACACAAATATTGTCAAATCTCATCTCATGCATGCTTATGAAGTATTTAGGAATTCCAAAACAAAACGAATTTAGAATGACTTACATGCCTTTCAATTTGTTGGAGTTAGATCAGTAGTGATCAGAGTGATTAGTTATTATGTCTGTACGTGTGAATCAAGTTTTGGCGGGTTCATGTCTTGATGCACACAGAATTGTTCTTGCATTTATTTCCTATGGTATGCTAGTAAAAATCCCAAATTGGATCGTGGAATCTCACAATTCTACGATCATAGATTGCAATGAATTCAGTATGAACTGCAGTAAACCAGCAATTCACTGCCTGAGTCACCATTTCATTGACACACGTTGCTGATCGAGTTCTAGCGACTAAGCTACAATTAAACTGATTCACTAAGTCCTCATCAACTCATCATAATATCCTATTCCACTTTTGAGCACTTAATTTTCCCCAAGTCACGCGCAACAAAGAGCACTAACAAAACCTAGCAACGAAACCAACCCATCAATCACCAAATTTAATCAACTGACCAAAAACCAATAATAGATAACTCAAATGACAAAAAATCAATAATAGATAACGCATAATACACTAAAATGAAGCAACCAACACAAACACAACAAGGAACAGACAATTGACCTAGCGATTTGGAGGCCGATGCCGCTGGTGGCGCCGGTGACGATGCAAGTGAGATCATTGAGCGGAGGCAATTGCATCGGATTCTCGAGATGACTCGCCAGAATCCGCTGAAAGAAGAACTCCTTGATCACATGTAGGAGTCCTCGAATCCACTCTAACCACCCCAAATCCACCCTCGCCTTCCCCGACGGCGAAGCCATTGTTTTCTACTCGGGCGGCAGCGGAAGCGGCAGCGGAGTTGTGTGGTTGATTCAAATCTCGGCGCCGGCGAGTCGGCGAGTGTGTGCGTTTGCTTGAAATTAAGTGTTTCTGTAGTTTTTATGAGGCGTGGATAGTGTTGACTGTTGACACCACATCCGTCCCACTAATTTTAATTTTATGCGTATATTGACGGGAGGTTTGATAGGTAGATTATGAGGATCAAATATATTAATTTTTTAATAAATTTATTATGAAATTTAAATTATTTGATAAATTATATATTTTAATTTAATATATATTATAAGACGATCAAACATAAATTCATATAAAATAAAACGTATATTTATCCATATAAAATAATATCATATATATATATGTGGAACGAAGATAGTATAATTTATACTATAATTATTTAAAAACATAAGTCAATTGAAATTGTTTTTTTGGAGAAGTTCTGATCAAATAAAATAACTTAAAATTATTATTTTATCAAACATCAAATTATTTATTACAAAATTCCTATAAACATATATCTAGAAAAATTATAATCAATAACAAACTATCACTATTTTAACTATAAATATCCATGATCATTTTCTATCCGTTCAACCAAATAAACCCTTAACTGTTGATAACATGGTAATTGTTGCTTGTTACCCTCAAATCATAGGCGGGATAAACTTTATAGATTATAATGTTTCGAAACTTGTGGGCTTTCGATGATATTTTCATGATCTTATGGAAATGGAAGCACTAGTCATAAGAAACCAAAACCCATCATCGGCAAGTCGTGACCACAGGTTCAATAAAAACTATAACACAGGTGGAAAACAAGAACCCCACGGAGCTACATAAACCGATATCAAATTAAAACTCGAAAGTGACAGCAAAGGGATAACTGTTCAACATGATCCTGTTAACGGTTTATGGACAACAGAGTTCGGCCCATCAACAACAAAATATTCTGAAACGAAGACACCAGTGAATGGTTCTAGTCACACAAATCACCGATCGGTTTTCCTTGCTGCTCATTACAAAGCAGAACGCATATGCGTCCAGAGGATAGCACCTAGGCTCCCTGTTCTGACACCATTTTCGCTCAAATCCAGCTGCCGCCTTCCTCAACTGAGCTTGAAATAGATGCATCTTCTTTTCACTGGGTTGTAATTCAAGGCACCCCATGATCACAATCATCAAGGAGAGCAAAAGAAACCAAGCATCGGTTTCTAATGGACCAGCAGCTATACTAGACCTGATTCATCCCTCTTGCTCGAGCAGCAGACACGGCGGACCGGCCGAGGGAAGAGCTACACATTGCATAGTCGACTAACAACCTAGAACATGGTGCCTAGCAGGATTTCCCATGAAAGTGAACCAGAACTTATGAACAACACACAAGGAGACCACAAAACTTTCATTACATGAAAATCACAAAAACCTATCAACTGAATTGTAACAATTGAATTGATAAAACATGTTGGATATACACCCTATGGAAACAAGCAAACATGTTTCCTTACGTCTATCCTACTTCTATCTTCATGGTACACATTGTGGATACAAGAAGCCAAGGCCCCGGACCTAGCAATCTCAAATATACTGGTACAGAGACCATTTGCATGTTTTCTGATTCAGGCTCCTGAAAAAAAAGCAGGCATGAGATAGAGCAAAAGGTCATCTTGCCTCTGCTTCGCGAATGAGTCGTCTGAACCAATGCAATCAACCCGAATTTTGAAATGGATGGAGGAGTTCCCTGCGTATCATATGATCCTTCGGAAATGCATGTCGATGAAGTCACAATTAGGCAGCAACCCCGAAGATCATCAGGTTGCTTACCTCTTCCGTGCTGTTTTTTTCACTTTTATGAATCTGCGATTTGACTTATCATTCCCACCAGTTCCCAGAGAAAAGCTCCCAGGGTTCGACTCTAGACTACCCGAAGGCTGAAAAGGAGATATGCCAGGAGCTGGAACTTGAAGGTTCGGCTGACCACCAAATTGAAAGGGATTCATCACGGGCCCACTCGAAGGAGGTGTAGCCATTGGCGATTGGCTGAAAGCTGGCAGTGAAGGAGTAGCCACCTGCACGGAATCCTCAGCCATGCTGTCCATGTTCATCTGATCATTGCCATTGTTAGGCGGGGTCAAACCGAATGTAAACATGGAGTTGGTGTTTCCAACCGATGATTGTGATGGGGTCACGGGATTGCTACCATTTGTGTTAGCAAACGAAAAAACAGGGCCTGATGGAGCTCCCGTAGCCCCAAACACCATAGGAGCACCGCTACTGACAGCAGCGACAGCTGCTGAACTACTTGCCCCAAAAGTAAAAGGAGGCACTGAAGAGTTGAATGCAAAATTCAAAAGCTGAGGATTAGATGATTGCCAAGAGGAAGCCAGTGTCCCAGTGGTGCCGGAACTTGCGCTCATAGTCGAAGTGCCAAAAGAGAAAGTCATTGAAGAGGACCCCGTGGGATTAGAATTAAAAAGGGAGCCTGAGCTGACTGGATCAAAAGCAGGCGTTGAGGAACTAAGCAAGGAAACACCATTTTCTGAAGTAGAGGCTTTAAATGCAAAAAACCCAGAATTTGTGTTGGCCATTATAGACGACGGAGCACTGAAAGAAGGGCTCCTTTCACTATCGTGAGCTGTTGCCATTCTCTTGCGCCCTGGCTCAGTCGAGTCTGCAACGAAACTTACAGATGCTTGAGAAGTAGATGCAGCTGGTCGCTCTACATTTCCAAATTTGAAGATAGGGCTACCCAATGAAGGTGCAGTGAAAGTAGCTATCAAGCCACTACTGCTAGAAACAATTGAACTAGCTTCAGTGCCAGCACCATTGGCAGCTATTGAAGCCACAGCGGAGGCAGCTCTACTGGGACTGGACTGAGTAAAGCTATTAGAGAAGCTCTGGTTTGTCAAACTGCTGGAAAATAGCACAGGGGATAGGCCTAGAGCAGCGTCAGACCTTGTGTCAGTGGTTTCCTTGCTCATGATGGGATCGGTAAAAGGATTTTTAAAGGAGAAACTGCTGGAAGCTAATCCTTCTGCAGAAGATGATCCGGGAGTGAGTTCCTTTCTGGAAGCCTTCTCTGCATCCTCGCCACTGTTATCATCAATTTTATCAGGCATTCCCAACATCGATATTGCAACACCTGTGCTAGTGCCAGCAGTAAAGCTGCGGATAGATAACATGTTAGGACAAAGAGATCCCAAAATGTTCTCCCAGAAATCAGCAAATAACACATGGAAGAAAAAATAGGGACCAAATAGCAAATAGAGAAGATGGCATCAAAGTGTAAATGTATGACAAAGTAGAGCAGTTTCCAGTAGTTCATACTCAAATGAAGGCACCTAAATCTATAGTAGCACGCAGAACTACTGATGCAGAAGAACAACAGAGTGAAAAGACAGAGCTTCAGGGCAGAACATTTGCTATGGCTGGTTAAAGCTGTCGATGAATAGACAAGAACGATACAGAAATACCAAGCTATACCAGTGCATGCCATCAAATCTAGAATGCAAAACAAAACTCCATTTCTTCATGATATAACCAACTTATTTATCCATGTGTGACTTAAACCTGCTTCGGAGCATCCCACAACAATGCAAAAACCGGAAAGAATGACAGAAACATACATTTAGACGAACGCCAGTCAGTCAGGGTCTTTCCCAAGAAGTGAACAAATCAAAAAGAGCAGCTGTATAGATGCTAGGGTCACTATTAGTTAGCTCTGTTATGTATATGTGACTTATGTGTATATATACAGACTAGGCACATAAAAAATCAGTGTCATGTCCAAGGGATTTGTCGATCATATTGTCCCAACAAGTGTGAAAAGAGACTTAAACAGAAGAGAATCAGATTTTTTTTCCATAGAAAGCATGGAAAAAAAAACTTAAAACGATAAATACGTTATTTCCACAAAGAGGAGGGTGATAGGGGAAAAAATTATGGCCCATGCAATGCAAGACAAACATCTAATGAAGAAGAATTTGAACAGACTGTGGAGTATTAAGGGAAACTAGTACAGACCTGTTTGAAATTTCAGGTCTTATGCCCTTCAAGCTAGAAAATCCAGTAGGAAATGATGGTGGAGGGACAAAAACAGGAGATGGTGCGTTAAATTGTGGAGCTGCATCTTCCTTTCTAGATTCAGATGTTTGAGACACCACAGCTGGCATCACAATTTTAGGAAAAGCAGCCACAACAGGAAAGGTAAAATTAGCACGATCATCAGCCGTAGAAGCTCTATTAGCTGGGTGCTCTGGATCCTTATTCTTGTCTGAGACTGAGATCAGCGATCGTTTGACTTCTGAGAAGATCAGATTCTTCTGCACGCTAACTACACCATCTACAACAAGTGGATTAGGAACATCAAGAACTTTCTTAGGTTCAGTGGGGACTTCTGAGATCAAATTAGAATCATCCTTCTTCTGTCCGTTGAATGAAACAGAGATGTCCCCATTTGAATGCATATCATCCTCCAGCTCTACATGATCCTTCAGGAAAAAAAAAAGGGAGAGAAGTTAAAGCAATCAGCACATATTGAAAAACCTATGACACAATTTTCAATTGCTGGGTGCAGCAGGAGAAATGAAGAAATTAATACTGTTAGAACTTAACATCTTCCAAGAGTACTAATAAGTAGAGGAACCAACACATGACAAGCTAAAACAGGCTTAAAAGCAAATAATAAAAAAACCTTTGAGAGGATTAAGGTTGAGCCTAGTGAGAAAGAGAGAAAAAAACCTAATAGTAGAATACTAGAAAAGGGGCATACCTCATATGCGCTTATATGAAAACTTCGCTTCTTTTTTGGAGGATCATCAAACTTTGTGGCTGCATTTGTAGGACTAGATGTATCCCATGAGGCTTTGGCAAACAGACCAGCCTCAACAGAAGCCAACTTGTCAGACCGAAATTCAGGGTCTTTAGAGACATTGTCACTGTTTTTGTCTTCTTTCCTATACGAAGAATTTGGAATATCTTGTACAGCATGGGAAGCCCTGTTTTGCTTGTTATCCAATTGGAAACTCTTCTGCAACTTGGAAGTATCTGCTATCTTCAAGCTTCTAGAAGCATGTCCTCGTAACATTGTAGGAATCAGCTCAGTGGCCGACTTATTAGCAACATTGAAGTTCTTCTCATTAGGTTTCTCCTTGGGGGATATTCTGTCAAGTTGCTGGAGTATCCTTTGGCCCATCTCGACTGACTTAGAAGGATGATGCAAAGAATTATGATCACTCAGCTTCATATTTATCCTCTCTGCCTGTGTATTTAAAGGAAAGTGATCCTCTGCACATTGCACGGTAGTATTTCTTTCTGCAGCAGCTAGATAAGTATCATGGGCAATACGAGAAGTCATACTTCTAGGAGAGAGAAGATTGGGCTTCTGTTGAATACGGCGGATGGGACCAACAAAACCAATATCGTTGTCAAAGACAGAAATCTGACGCTTTAAAGCCTGAGAATAAATATCCAGAATAAATAACAAAGGATGATTGGACGAGGGCCAGGAACAAAGTAATGAAGCAGCAGGATTATAGAAAGATACTCACAGATTTCTTTGGCTCGTTCAATTGAGATACAGCGAGAGCATTCTGGGACAATGTTGATGGTCCAGCTTCAAAAGCAGTTTCACTACCCTGTACCATTGCAGCAAGAGCTCTGACTCAGAACATAAAGAAAACAATACCCCACCCCTCCCCCAACAAAATAAACAAAAGAAGAAAACAAAGAAAACATTGAACACTGAATAAAAGAACCTTATGTAGCAAAGATGTCTGAACCCTGGAATAGGGTGAACGCGGCATAGAATATATCGCAGTTTTTCTTCGAGATCTTGGCATCAGAAAATTATTTCCACAACTGCCAGCAGAATTAGGATGTGATTGCAGCTGAAATGGTGAGCCATCAAAAGGTGTGTGTTCCTCATGTGCTTGGTTTCTCAAACCCGACATGGATGGAGATATTTTTGCGGACCTGCTAGCCATATATGCTTTAGCAAGGTGAACAGGTGAAGCCATATCCTCTTCGAAAACCTAGTACATGATTAGCAACGAAATGAGACCAGTTTGACCACTAATAGTCAAAAGAACCAGAGATAAATAAGACAAACAAATGAAATAAGGCTCCATACTTACATTCGCCAGAGCAGGAGTCGAGTTTGACACATTTAATACATTAGACTTGATTGGGTTTTCCAGAAGAGGACCATTAACGGCGGTCGTGTCCCTGGAATGATGAGCAAGGTTCTCTTCATGAGTTTTATCTGAAGTTTCCTTCACACCTCCATTAACCGTATCAATTGTCCTTGAAAGGAGCAATCCAGTTAAATGATCCAACTCATCTCTGCAGAAAGTGAAGGCAAATATAATGACAAGATGAGGCAACATTACTTGAAAGAAAACTGTTCCAACTTGTGAATGTAAACAATCACTACACACCACAAAGCAAACGATACCACGGAAAGTAATCTCACGGCGTTCTATAAGAATATAAGCAATTTTGGATGCTGTGCGCCTAAAGGAATCATACATTTCTGCTAAATTGTGGGATCACTTACACCTTCTGCCTGCCCACACATCACCACTGTTGATGCAGGCTGGGTATGATTTGTTCTATGGAAAGAGATGTAAGTAACTAATCACATAAAAGAGAATCATTAACTGCACATATCGAGGGAAGACTGGAATAATTCCCTGAAGAATGAAAACTTACCTGGTGAATTTTTTCTCGCTCAATATCTTCTCAAGTGTAGCGATCCCATCACCTTCTTTCAAAGCTTCAAGACTCTCCTGTGTATGGACAGAGTTTTCTTCCACAAGATGAATATTTTCCTACAGAAAAGCCGCACATGTACATCAAATTAAAAGTAAATGAAAAGCCAAAGGTGATAAGTTAAATAAGGTATAATTATGGTAACAATACATCATCGACTTCTTTTTGCATTAAGCAGTTAAAATGGACACAATTTTCTTTCAGCTTATGAGGAATTACCAAAATCCACAAATGTGCAAGCCTATGGTACGTGCTCAAGAAGCATGCCATAGACAATGCATCAAAGCTTTAACGATTGAAGATTTTTTATTTTATTTTGTGAAAAGGCATCTCCATGACATTTTCAACTAGTAAATACAGTCAATACGGAATTAAAAGATAAAAGAAGCAGATCGTATAATGAGCAAAGCTGGATACATTCATACCAGAGCCACCAATCAAAAAGAGCAGATTACGTGCGCGAGCATCATGATGAAAACTCATATAGCATCACACAGGACATGAGCATGAGGCTTACCATTGCTGCAGCTTCCAATTGATTGTCTCTTCTTTCTTGATTTGCATCTAGCCATTTAGCAAAACGTAAAATGTAATTAGTAGAGGAATTAAGAAGAGGTTCTGGAATGTTGTTGCAATTCAACTCATAAAAAAATTGAAATGATTGTGCCTGCTGCATTACAAGTTACAACGTTAAAAGAGAGAAAAGGAGCAACAAGAGCATCCAGTAAGAAACAAAGATCCCAATTCTCAGACATGGAAAAAATGGCATTCGCAACATCGAGCAGGCTATCGAAAAAGGGGGAAAAAGAACAGTAAATAACAAATTAGTTCACTAATAGGGATGACATGCTTCCCATTTACAGCATTCAATCACAGAGCTGAAAATAACTCCATTTAGAAGAAAGCATCCATGAATAAAAGTGACAAGATGGTAAATAACAATGAATTCAGACCAAGATAGTGAAGTTAAAAACTGGTTTAAAAGAGACCCATACAAAGACGTAATAGAATAAACTCATGCTCATCCGGTGAAAATAGCACAAACTAGATGTGAATTATCAGAATCCCTCACCGTGTAGATCAATAAATGCAAATAAACCTCACAAATAAAATGGCAAACATCTCACATTTTGCAAGACCAGATCATGGTGCTTCTAATATTCCATTTGCCAAGTATCAAACATATGACAGTAGCCAATCTAGATTCACTAGAATCCTAGGTGCCAGAAATTATTGGTAGAATATACTCAGAAGTTCCAACCAGTGACTGAAACTTTTGTTTCAGTAGGAAAGCTAACACAATGTCTAAAGTCAATAGAAATGTTCATTATTAAAGAATACTTCAACATGAATAGAAATGTTCTACAAGAAATATGCTAGAAAACTAACCCAAGACGCCAACTCCACCTTTTAGCACATGGATAGCTATTCGGTTAGCTAACACATTCCAACACATAACACCCATGTAATTCTATTACAATTAGCTAACATCAAATCCATAATCGATTTCAACCCCGCCAAATTACCAAGGCTTCATGGTTATTGGTTCCTCAACTAAAAACATCAGTAGACCCAACCCGAATTTCCCAGTATTCACTTCTGTTGCAAAGAAACTACTAGCAAACAATCAATGAACCAAAAACACATCCAACGACGAAAACCAAAAAAATCCAATTTCATTATCACATCCAAACCCCATATTTTCACATACCACACCCATCCCAACTTCATTTCCCCGATCAATTTCACAATCCCACACAAAATCAACAAATTCAACAAACCAAACACAAAAAACCCCCCCACGATCCAGCACAAAACCACACCTCTCAACCCCTGCTGCGGTGACGGAGGAGGAAGCAACCGTTTGCGAAACACCGAAGCGAAAAGCCGGTGAGCGCCAGAAGCTATGATTTTCGAAGCAGGATTAACAATTCTAGCAAGCCACCCGTTCCTCTGCTGAATCCTCGGAACTGCCGTCGGCGGACGATCGTACGGGGTCGACTGGTGCCGCCGAAATGGCTTCTTCCTGAACTTTCCTCCGGCGCCGGCGCCGTGTGGTTGTCTTGTGGTGGTTGAATCGCCGGCGGTCGACATGGGGAGGTTGAACTTAGGGGAAAGAGTCGAGAGGGTGAGATTAGGGTTTGCGAGGGGAAAGGGGAACGAGCGTTGGGGCGATGAGAGGAGAGTATCGATATACAACAGAATGAAAGGGGGAGAAAAGAGGTAGTCTTTCCAAAAAATAGAAAAATGAGATTGTAACAAAAACTTGTTATATTTGTAACAATTTTTTTAAACTTGGAGTACTTCATTCGTTCTAATGTGATGTTATTGTTTAGGGGCTTGGTTTTCAAATATGAATAGACTCCTTGCATTGTTTATGTTATGACTGCATGTTTGTATTACATCAACAAAAATATTGTGCGATTTTATTAAAAAAATGCTAATGTGTTTGGAATAGTAAGAAATGTTTAAGACGACCAAAGTGTAAGGAAAATAATATCGATGACCATGATACATGAATTAGCATAGTAAGGAGTAGTAAAAAACTCGAATGATGATATAAATAATTTAACAAATATTTAGTTATTTCATGATTTAAACAAATGATGTTGATGGTTTTTTCTCAAGTTAGTATAAAATCAATTGCATAATTTTTTTCGGTATAAATTTCGTTATGCTAGCACATATCACACATGTTTATAGTATAAAATTATTCTTTTGATAGTGATGTTCTCATGTTAGCACTGTGGATCAAATTTTGCACTGTACGGCCGCAACGCCCCTGATCAAAATCTGTACCAAAAATTTCAACCCCAAAAAAAAAAGAAAAAACAAAATTCTTCCCTTTTTGTCTCATTGCCACACAGCATATTTTCTGTCATTTTCAGACACAACAGAGAGCAGCTGGCAAGGAGGAGAGGAGATGAACAACTGTGATTTTCCTCTGAGTCACAACAATCCCTCTTTGTTTTCACCTCTCAGTGCTTTAATCTCTCACATATTCTCAGTGTCAGATGGGGTTGTTTCTGCGCTATTGGTTTGTATATTCTATCGGTTGGTCTCACTTGTTTCGGTTCTTGCATTTTGGATCATGGGTTTGTGGTTTTGATGAAATGGGTTGTTTCCATTTTGATGATTTTGTCTGTTTTCGTCTAGTTTTGATGATATCAGTGTCATTCTGTTGATGGGTTCTGATGAATGATGCTGATGATGATGGGAGATGTATGTTTTTGTGGGAGGCATCGTCCTTTCTCTTGTGTGGCTCTTTTCATTTGCTTGGGTTTGCTTGCATTTTGGTCATCGAATTTGAGGTTTTGTTGAGATGGGTAACTGGGTTGGTTCCGTTCTGATGATTTTGCCTGATCCTGTCTGTTTCTTTGGTAAGATACGGTCATCGTGTAGATGGGTTGTGAGATGCATCTTGTTTACTGATGTTCATCAATTTTTTAATCAACAATCTAGAAAATGGAGAATCTTTGTTACGATGGACTACTAGGTAACAGAAGTCGCTAGGGGCCTAGGATGCTTATTTTTTCGCCTGGAATACTGGTGTGTTGAATCATAGTCAAGCTATATATGAATTGGATAGTCCTTTTGGTGATGAATTGCTAGAACCCTAGCTTGAGTTTTTTTGCCAGTTCTCGTAAAGTTCATTTTAGCTTGTTCAAATGTATAATTTGGGCCTTGTATATCCCAGTCTGTTTGACTAGCTGTAGCGACTTATCATGGGTGTTTTTGTTGTTATAGATATAGTCTGTCTGTCGATTTTGTAGCAATACAATTAAATGGAGGATATGTTCTGTTTCAGGAGATTTGCTTTATCTTTGCCTTTCACTAATACAAATCTTGTTACCATATCAAAGAAGGGGAGATAAAGAGCTGTAGACTGGACACAGGGCTGGCGAAAATGAAACGAAGTTGCCTGGTAATGTTCTGTTCTGACAATGGTTAGCCTCGAGCTTCTTATTTTGCTCCTATATTTCGTTCAACCTTCTATCATCTAGGATGTTTCTTTCAGTTTTGGATGTTTAAACTGGCTGTTTGAGTTCCCAGTTCGCTTGAAAAAGAGAATCAGTGTATGCAATCCTTGGGCATGACCCTGTAGAAGCAAGATAACATGAAAACTTATCGTGACTCTTGGTTGATCTGTTTACATGTCAGAATAACCTGTCTTGTTATTCCTCCACTTTTGCCTGATCTCATGTTGCCATAAACTCATTAGTCGACAAAAGGCTTCGATTTCCAACCTGTTCATTTCAGCACATGTTATATTGATTGTCGTTTCCAACAAGTGACAAGCCTGAAAAGGGCTTATAGTAGATGTAGTATGTGTTGTTTTCTTGTATATCATATTTCAAAAGTTTTTCCCTTATGTTCTATTGAGAATGGATATACTCCTATATTCCGATATTCCTGGTTGAATTTTCGGTTGCATGGTTCTTGAACCTGTCAAGTGTCTCGTTTTTCAGAACGATGATGAGCTGGGCCTAGTGAACAAGGACATCGCTATTGATATACTATCTCGCTTGCCTGTGAAAGATTTTTGTTCGGCGTGAGGTGTGTTTCCAAAGGATGGGAACAACTTATATCTGATCCTATTTTTGTTGCGGCCTACTTGAAGAGGACAGAACCCATTTCAGGACTTTTCACCCAGGAAACATACATGATGTGTGATTATGACATTGATACACACCGGCATGTTCAGTTCGGGTTGCATGGAGTTAAGAGTTCACAGCATGTTACTTGGTTGCTTGCCTGAGAAGGTTGTCCTACTGGGTACTAGCAAAGGCCTGCTTTGTTGTAGGAGCTGCATGTCGTCTCCCTCCTCGGGCATATACATATGCAATCGCCTAATCAAGGACTTTGTGTTGTTCCTTATTGATTAGATGAAATGGAGTTATAGGAAAGAAACCGTAAAATCAGTTTATGTCGACGCGAGTAAATACTATTTCTTCAAGACAATTTTGTCCCGTTCAGTGCACACGGACTACGATAATTTTACCACCAAGATACAACGAGACGTAATCGTCAAAGTTGCACTAATTTAATGAGTACTCGGGCGTACCTTATATATGCCTTGAACTTCTGGATTTGGAACTCGAATAAAAGAGAAGAGAATCAACATATTGATACACTTTTGTTGAAGAGGAAGAGAATGAATCTGAGTGTGTAAACAAATGGAACCCGATGCATGCTTATATAGAGATGCGAACATCTTTTGGTCAATCGAATAGCCCGTAAACCCAGAGGATATTTTAAACCAGCTTTCGCTGACGGGCTCACCACCACAAAGTAGCTCCCGGATGAGCTTTTAAATCAGCTTTCGCTGACGGATCAGTGAGTTTTGATCCCTTGACTTCTCCCCTCATTCTTATCATGTGGGATAAGGGTAACCCTTAGGATTATGAGGATGTTGATATTGGAGAGTTCTGCAATTCATTGCAGGTATGATGTGGAGAATTGTGAGTTGTCGATGACATTTTGGGCTGATCTCATTTTACAAATAAACATTTTTCTTGCTCTTATGACAGGAGACCGATGACAGTGATGATGATTGGGCTGAATGATACTGATTCTGTGAAACTCATTAGTTGGAATTAGCTTTTATGTATGACGCAACAACCTCAAAATAGACAAAGAGGAAGCAAAAGGTATGGACTCAATACTTCAGTTTCTTGATCATTTTGAACCCAACTGTGAGCTTTTGAATTCGTGGTTTATGTTTCATGAGATTGCATCAAAAACGCATTATGTCCATGGGTCTGCTTGGTTGCCTTTTTTTACAGGTAGAACATACGAGTAACACTTATCCCCCGAACTTGACGCCCAACCTCAAGACTAGATCTATTCTAAGTTCCAACTTTAAGGTTAGATGCTTGCTGCTCATTTTAAGAAATGGTATATCGGACATAGAAGCCCTATGAAAATATCCAGGAAGGAGGATACTTGATCTATGTTCTAGCTTCAGGCATATGTCAACGACATAAAATTTAGATTATTTTATGTTATTTTTTCTCTCTAATATTTTGAAAACCAATGAAAATGTAACTGTGTTTTGTCGGTTCAATAGGAGAGAAACTAACTCGAGCTTGCTTTGTGTAACTTTTCACTAAGAGAAGTAACTAGGAACCCTTCTCCTTTGTGTAGCAAGAAAAGGTGAAAAAAGGGTCGTCTTGTATATCTATCAACTCATATGACATTTTAAATGACATGTAATTTTCTAAGCCGCAACACACTTTGATGAGTGCAAAAGGGTACTTTGGATTTCTTGAGGGGGAAACCTGTTTTCCAAAAATGGATGTCAACTGGTTAACGTTTTTGGTATTTTTTCATAAGGAAAACGTAAGTTCCAAATCTGTCTACTTCCATTTTTCCCATTTTTGGTGCCTTGGACAGAAAAGTAAAATTTCTCAGGAGAACAATCATCTCCCAAGATGAAAATGAGAGTGAAATAACAAGACAACAGTGATCAGTCCCATGCAGCAGAGTTTACCCTCCCTGCTTTGGCTCTGACTTGGACAAGGCAAACCAACAATTGACTCCAGTTTTTTTTTTTTTCAATATCTTTTTATCAAATGTAGGTGTTTAAGGCGTTAGACAAAAGGTTTAACAATAGTCGTCTTGCAATCGCTGTTGAATCTCACAACGAACAGGAGTATTTTGTGCACGCTACAATCTTCTTCCGGTTATGTTTTCTTTTTTATAGTTTCTGGTCTCTAAAACACAAGCGACGGGACAGGGAGAATGAGCGACGGTGAGTATTTAGCATAGTAGTTTGCATATGAAGGCATACTCCTATATGGTTTATAGCGTCTATGCAGAAGGATGGGCTTTGATGATTATGATGAATAAACAGAGATAGGAAAGTAGATTGTGCTGAGTTTGGTAAAAGAGAAATGTCAAAAGTTCACGTACTTTTTACCAGGTGGGTTTAGGCGGGGGAATAGAAATGCTTTTGTGTGTGATTTTACGCCAAAAACTGAAAAAGTTGTAAGGATTGTCTGGAGTTGGATTAGACACATGAGATGAGCTGAAATACCCTGTTGCATCTTCTGCTGGTGGTGGTGGTGGAGGCGGCGGTGGCTAATAATACGTGTCATCTCTGTTCTTTGAGGCACCACGGTTCTCATGATTTCTGAACTCCATTGTGAAACTTTGTGTATTAATTACTTACGCTACACCCATCTCTGTTTTCTCTTGTTATTTACTGTAGGTTGGTGAAATGCTAGTAAAACACAGGTGATCTTGGAAAGCCTCTCAATCCATGCTGTTATTTTTCATTTTATATAAAATCTTTTCGGTTATTGTTATGGTTGTGCCCTAGATGGAGCATGTTTAGATTCATCAGTACTAACTAAATTACGCTTTCGTTTTCTCTTCGATTAGATCTGTACGTATTAGATATGTTGGTTTATGACGCCTTACGGCATATTGTTATGAGCTTTCTTATCTTTGTTGCTTCTGTTCTTCGCACATGAAGCTTGAGCTGGTATAATGACCCCAGTTTGATGCCTAATGCTTAGAAGGATACACTAGAGTTGGTTTACAACCGCTCTTTAAAACTCCTCTGAATTGGTAGAGGTCGAATATGTATCATGCTCACCGTTTATATCTTGATTGGTACATAATTATCTTATCTTAATGTAATGTTATGCAACATAATTTGTGTGAAATCTAAATTTATGCTCAAGGAAATATTCTAAGGTAAGTACAACAAAAGACCATGGAGGAAAAAACTCTTAAGTGTAGTAGGATCTTAGAGACACTACTCTCGCTTTGTTACCATAAACTGGCGATGAAGCTGGATTCTTAGCTTTCTATGGAAAAAAGAATAAAAAAAATCCAAACTCAAAGTCAAGAACATCTCCTGAACTGCAATTCATGTCATATTCCTCGATTCCTCTGCTTCAGGTGATCGTCTCTGGAAACCCTTGAGTGTACGTCTTTTCTACTCAAAAGACACCCTTTTGCTTTGCTTACTTTTTCATGCTTCATGAGTCCAACCAGTGTATCTCTCTCTCTCTCTCTCTCGGTTCCTTACTCGCAAATCCCATTGTATCCAAAAACTTGTACATCGTGAGTTTCATCAAAATTCATATTTTGAGCAGCCAATCGACTAGTATAGCATAATAATTTATGTATATTAGTTTGATCTCATAATCTTATGGATCATATCGTTTGATATTTTTGAGATGAAATCCACTATCGCTAAGCCATTAGCCAACTCGGTGCAATATCTTTCTTCCTCTCCCCCGTGCATACATTTTCACTTGGTTTTCCTCTCTGCACTTTGACAAGAGAACACTGAAACGACAGATGGATCCATCAACATCACACTGCTTCACCTTCACTCACTCCGATCTGCTTTCTCCTCCTCAAAATCTAACCAATTCACTGTATTTTAAAAATCCAGCAGCCTTTCCTATATAAACAAAGTACCCTTTGTCCTCCACCAAACAAGCTCCCACAAAGGCAAGTCCCTACACAGAAACTTGCCCATGGAAGCTTTCAACACCTCAATCACCCCACCAATCCCTTGCACATACTCTATCATCACCACCAAGGCATCTGATCCTCATCATCTTCTTCATCTTCCTATGAACTCCAACATCACCACGAACACCCACAGCAACACAAGCAGCTTCAACAATGGTGGCAGCTCCAGCTGTTCTCCTTGGATGGATAGCAGGATATGGAGCAGGCTCCCGCAGCGGCTCCTCGATCGTGTCCTCGTCTTTCTTCCTCCTCTGGCGTTCTTCAGGGCGCGGTCTGTGTGCAAGAGATGGTATGCTCTCTTGTACTCCTCCACGTTCCTGCAGCTCTACCTCCACATCTCTCCTCGTCGCCATTGCTTCCTCTTCTTCAACGTCAAAGTCGCGCAAAAACCACCCATTTATCGCAACAGCAATAACAACAACAACGATAACATTGACCCCGCTGGTAATACCAACACCAGGGCTGACTATGGTGGCAGCTACTGCGAGGCGTACCTATTCGATCCCAATGAGATTGCGTGGCATCGCATCACCCTCCCAATGATCCCTCCTAGTTTCACTCCTTGTTCTACGTCGAATGGTCTGATCTGTTGGGTCTCTGATGAGGCCGGACCCAAGACGCTCTTCCTCCACAACCCGCTCGTTGGGACCCTGATCCAGCTACCGCCCACTCTCCGTCCACGTCTGGTCCCATCCATTGGACTGGGGATAACTAACACGTCGATTGACATAACCGTGGCTGGGGACGACATGATCTCCCCCTACGCGGTCAAGAACCTCACCACCGAGAGCTTCCATATCGACGCAGGAGGATTCTACTCCATCTGGGGCACCAGCTCCGCTCTCCCTAGGCTCTGCAGCCTCGAGTCAGGTCACATGACGTACCACGATAACCGGTTCTATTGCATGAACTATAGTCCTTTTAGTGTCCTCACCTACGATGTTGCTTCCAACTCGTGGTGTAAGGTTCAAGCGCCAATGCGGAGGTTCCTGAGGTCTCCATCTCTAATCGAGTTAGAAGGGAAGCTCATGCTGGTGGCGGCGGTGGAAAAGAGCAAGCTGAACGTGCCAAAGAGTCTTAGGGTGTGGTGTTTGCAAGGGTGTGGGACGACGTGGGTCGAGGTGGAGAGGATGCCGCAGCAGCTGTATCAGCAGTTTTCGGAGGTGGAGTGTGGTAGAGGATTCGACTGTATTGGACAAGGTGAGTTTGTGGTGATACTGATCAGAGGAGTTGGTGTAGGAGTGAGCAAAGGGGTAGTATTTGATATGAGGAGGAAGAGATGGATGTGGATGCCGCCGTGCCCCTTTGTGAACAGCGCTGGTGGTGAGATGCAGGGGTTCGGGTTTGAGCCGAGGCTGGCGACTCCTGTAACCGGGTTGCTTGATCAGTTGGCTCTCCCTTTTCAGTCATCTTTTAATCTTGCTTAGTTGTAGTATTAGAGTCCAGAGATTAGCCAGGCAATTACGGATTAGTTGATGTCGTCGAATGTCGGTGTAGGGATGATCCTGATATGCTGTTCTAATTCATTGTTGTATGTTCTATTTGTTCTGTTTTGCCTATTTGCCTTGATCTTGTTAGTGATACAAGCAAGTTGTCCGTTGTGGAACATATATGTAGTTACCATAACTTTGCATGAATTGAACATTAATCTCTTGCAGTACTTGCCTATCATGCCATTGATGGCGCTCAGAGAGGTATTCCTATGTTGAAATTTTATCGGATTGAGTCGATTGGGTCATATTTGAATCGTTATTTTCAAATATCGGATTTCCTTGGTCGCCCATCATCTTTCTCCTTCACCTTTTTTTGTGTTCAAATCGATACAATGTATGTAAACATGGACGATGGTACTATAGGTTGGATCTTACTTGAATAAGATTTCCTTCATCTCCTCGTTTCATCCAACTGTAACTCTAACCATTTCGAGGTCAGCGTTGCCAATTACTCCAATTGATATCACGTTTTGTTCATGCACCAGTCCTTTTTGGGTGCACCCCGAAAGTACAAGCTGCCTTAGATTTCTCCTAATCATACATGTAATTGCATTCAAGGAGAGCAAGACAAGGATCTGGTAATGGCATTTTTGTTTCAATCACAGAACCAAAAATAGCCAATGCCAGTTATCCCTTCAATGTCCCGTCCTCGAATTCCTGTAAATATATGCAGATGCAGGAAGGAATAGCAGAAACAATCAATAAGCATAGAGATTTGTCAATAAGGCTTCGACGATGGCAATGGCGCCCACAAGGAAGATGATTATCGCCGCTGTTCATCTCATCTTGTGGGCCGTTGTCATCCCATCATCCACAGCACAGGCTTTAGCACCAGCACCGGCTGAAACCCCAACGAACTTTTCTTCTGAACTCAAGGTTGGTTTCTATCAAAAAACTTGCCCACGAGCGGAGGAGATTGTCGCTAATGTTATAAGAAAGTACAGCAAGATAGATGATGGGACGATCCCTGGCATCATCAGGCTTATCTTCCACGACTGCTTTATCACGGTAAATTCATCCTCTTTGTCAGCAATCATGTATTCTACCAGGGAAAAAGTTTCTCTTTCGATGATTTATCTTGCACCCCAGAAAGTTATCTTCAAAGTCGCACATGTAAGAAACAAACAGAATAGTCCCATTGGTTTAAGTCACTACAAAATGACCAATAATTCAATTTTGGTTGCATAACAGATTAGCAACCATTTGGATACCGATAGTTGCTAAAAACCTGATTGCTGAGTACTATGTGCAGGGTTGTGATGCTTCCGTCTTGGTGAAGAACATCAATGGAATGCAAACCGAAATGGCAAATCTCAACCAATTGAACACCCTCCGTGGATTAGATGCCATCGAAGCAGCCAAGCTCGAGCTCGAAAAGGAATGCCCCGGGACTGTCTCATGTGCTGACGTGCTTGCATTTGCAGCACGCGACTCCATTGTCCTATTGGGAAACCCGAGCTATGCAGTCCCGGCTGGCCGCCGAGACAGCCTTACCTCCAAAATGGAGGATGCCGCTGCTCTTCCTGGTCCTAATATGAATGCCGCCAATCAAGTCCAAGCCATGGCTGATAGAGGCTTTAACGTGTCTGAGGTGGTGGTGCTTTTGGGTTCACATGGCGTCGGTCGAGCCCACTGTTTTAACTCAATCGCCGACCCAAAATTCGTATTCGTCAGCCCAGTTCAATCGGTTGTGATCCCTCTCCTCGATAAAGGATACGAGAGAAGCGTCCTATACAAGCACTGTCGTGGGATAGTGTCGTTGAACGATACCGGGCGACTCATGTTGGAGAGTATCGTCCCATTGGATCCAACCAATGCAGCTACTAGAAAGAAGCACATCGTTGGCGCCTGGGGTGCGCAATACTACAAGAACATCATGAACGGGAAAGAGCCCCTGGCTAGTGACTTGGCGTTCGCGGTAAATGGAGCTACTAGGGAATTTGTGTACAGATACGCCGTAAATCCCAAGAAATGGGCTGAACACTTCAATGCCGCGATGATCAAGCTCAGCACTCTCAATCCTCTTACTGGAAACCAAGGCAACATTAGGAAAGTCTGTGGGGTTTTAAACAACTAGATAAATAATGTGGCGTGGTGGTGGTGGTGGTGGTGTGTATGTTTTAATGGGTCATCAGTATATCTCACAATTTATTTCTGAAATTAATCTATCAATCAGCGTATTCATATTTTCCATCTCTGGCTTATCGGTGTCTTGGTTGATCTTGGCTTTGCTAGCGTTAATCCACTGATCCATCTGATAGAACATGAATATCAATGCGTGCATTTACCTCACATGAATACGAATAAGCACAGGAGCGGATATTCTGCTGTTGCAGATAGAAGACGAAGTTTGTTGTTGCAAGGGGCAAATAGTCGAAAAGAACAAATTATAGTTTTCATTTATATTTCAATACTCGTGAACTGTGATTATATGTGTGTGCATTGTAGTTTTGCTGCATGTGAATTAAAAAAAATCAAAATAAATACTTCAATTAAAACATAAATATAACTTCAATTAGATATTTTAGTGAAATTTCTGTGTTGAAATTCACAATTATTAGGTCTCATATAGGGATCAAAATGTGATGAATATCCTTAATTTCTACAAGCTCGTAGAGAAAAAAGATGCACACCATATGAAAAAAATCAATATCGATTGTAGAGAAAAAGGTTCACAGGACCACTAATTAAACTTTTTGGTTTGGTCATCTAATTAAACTAATCCCCTACAAAATCTGCACTAATCATTACAGTCACCCCACTTGTAACTCCAAACAGTCCCACAACTGAAAAAAAATAATCACAAATTGCACTAACCAACACCAACCAGCTCAGCTCTCTACCTGTACTTAATTATACAAAGACAAATAAGCTCAATAAATATCATTTCTTCAGTTGCCTTCAAAGCAGGGAACTGTAGAGGTTTCCCAATCAGCAGCTCTGCTTCATCTCCCTCAACTACCTCTCTCGCCATCATTTTCTATCTCTAGGGTTCGTTGGATTTCCTCTCACAATCGAGCAGATTCGTGTGTTTTTGTTTCTGATCAAAGGTGATTTCTTCGCTTTTTGTCTGAAATCAATCGATTTTGTTGTGTTTGTTTGGATTGTGGTTCATCTTTGTTGCGCTGTGCTTTACGCTCGGTGAATTTTTTTGGATTGATGAGAGTATGGATTGATTCCAAGCAATACGGAATCAATGAGATTGCGGACTGATTCTGGATTCAGTTTTTGATTAGTATGATCAGTGTTTCAGTTTAGTTTTAGAACTTTGTGATCTGTTTGCATGAGGGTTGAGGTGATTTTAGGGGTAGGTCGTTGTTCGAGTGTGATCAGACAATATATTTGTCCACCTGATCTTACTGACGTGTATTGGAAACCTAGCTTCGATAAAAGGAACATGTGAGGTGGGAGAAATGAACATGTGGTGTGAAGTTACGAGTGAAGCAAGCCAAAAGGTGAAGAGATCAGACTTTAGAGGTGGGATAATAAAGGGAAGGTTTCGTACTTTACGTGTGATCTATCACTTAGGTTTGTGTATTATTTGTTTTGGTTGTTGTCTTGGGTATCTTTCTTCTTTGTTTGTTTGAAGTATGCATTTAATTCTTGGCGCGGGTGTCACATGGAAAGGTTGACCTTATTGCTCACTTTTTCATAGGAAGTTGCCTTTTGATATTTTTCTCCCTTTTCTAGTCGAATTCTGTTCGTTGGGATGATAATGGATTGTTTCCTCTTAGTGGGTGTAGAGGGTTGAGTCGGTTTCTACTTTCGTTGAACGTAGGAGAATTATTCGATTTTGGAGGCGTCAGGGAGACGGAGAAGTAGATGTTGTTTCTTTTTCCTTTTTTTTCTTAACAGTTTTTGGTTGTCATCGGATTGTTGTCCGTGAAATTTGCTTTTAAGTGCTGCTTTGTCATTTGGCCATCAATTTTCCTCTTTGAAGCTTGTAGTTTCGCTCTTAGCCTTTGTGGAGAAAAAAGCACAAATATTCTGTTATTGGTGTGGATCTTATTTTTCTTGGATCTTGATCAGAGATTCACGATTCTATTGAGGTGAACTGTCTTTTGGTGGCTACTGGTCACTTTTCCCGAGCAGCGGATATCAGCTATCCTTCAATATGGGCTGTGTAGCATCAACTGCAAAAGAGCCTGGTGGAAATAGAAGGTGGCCAAGCAATATTGGCGAAGTCTCTGTTTATGTACCTGGGCTGCGAATTCCGAAACCTCTCGACTTTTCTCAGCCACTAAGTGATCGTTTGTCAAGGAGTCTAGTGGAACGTCTGACAGCGCTTAGAAGCAGGGTAGTTATTATGGTTGGGCAAGAAGCGCCATCTTTTACGAGATCAAGAAGGAAATCGGTAGCACAACATGGTTAGTTAATGTCAAACCTCCAGGGCGATCTAAGCTTCATAGCTTATTTCCTTATTTAGATTGAAGTGCTTAGCATGCTGGTTAATCTTCTACCATTCAGGGGGTTCGACGAAGGCCGACCTGCAACAGGCTCTTGAAGATTATTTGCCAGTTTTGTTAGGCCTAGTTACGGAAGGTAAAGGATCCATGCCCTATTCTCCTGATGCTAATTTATTACTTTGAAGTGGAATCCAACAATGGTCTTTCCGTTGCAGGGAATCCTCTGCAGCAATCAGTACAGTTTGGTTGGGTGAATCAACAGGATGATATAGAGGTAAAGGATAATACGTCTTCGGTCGTTTCGCTCATGAATTTTGTACTCAGAGCATTCTGAGTTTATAAAATGAAATGTGGTTGATTTGTCTCTCTTCCAGGAGACATGCATATTTAGTGCTTGGTATGAGGTTCTGTCGGTCCTGCACTTGCTGGCATTGTTATCTTTATTACAAGCAAACCTTCTGCTCATTCCTAAAATATCTACTGATGGTTACCAGCCAAAAGTTTCTGACGGTAAGAGGCTAAGATCACACTGATTGGTGTGGATTGAATTATTCTTGCATCTTGTACCGGCTCTTCTAGATCTGAATGACATTGTTTGCCTGGTGACAAGGATTTTATTTTTCATTTTTCTAACAGAAAACAAGCGAGCTTCCATTGATGTTCTCTTAAAGGCAGCAGGATACCTTGACTATGCTGTTCAACATGTAATTCCACAGCTTTCCACTGAAAGCAGGTCTGATCCTTTGAATATAATTGACTCTGTTTTTTTTTTTTCCTGTCGCAGATTTCTTCATTACTGATATTTGCATTTCTGTATATGTTTCTTTCCTGAAGAACTTTACCAGTGGACCTTTCTGTGGGAGTTCTGCGAGCTCTTTGTCTGCAAGCCCTTGGCCAGGTACCGGGTTGATTTTTATGGTTTCTTTCAAATCCTTGCTAGCCCCTATACTGCAACAGCATAGCTTAAAAGTTCGAAAGAATATCTTGGATAACATGCTCGAACACTGTGGTAGCTTAAAGTCTGCAAGAATATACAGTAATTATCAGGTCTTTTCTATTTTGAACGGAAGCAAAATTCTAAACCTTCAGTATAATTTTCAGTTCCTCTCACTGCAATTGAAAAACAATTTAATATATAAACAATGTGGGAGTGTTCCATGAAAAAAGAATGTCACATTACTAACCTTTTCCTGTCTTAATTCCATTTCCTCTCCTGTGTTTCAGAGCGTTGACATCCAACTTGGATTGGCAATTGATAACACCAAAGCTACACTTGCCGTGAAAAGGAGGCTGGCATGTGAAATGGTGAAATATTGGCAACAGGTAGACTTCGGAGCTCTCTTACATGAGTTCATACATTCTTACACAGAAACATAACAGTTACAACATTGCTGAATGTTTTATCCATGTCATGGACAACCTTTTTAGGATCACGTAAGTGCCATTCATAAATAAAGAGAGAGCATGATCTCGCCGAGTCACCATGTCTGTGTCTGGACCTCAGCCTTCCTGGATCAGTTATATTTGAGAAGTTGTCTTCTTTGAAGTGATTTCCTCTGTGAAGAGCTGTCATAATAGGCTTTTCTCCATGCTAAAATTTCAACAAGAAATAGTTAGTGCAGCTCTAGCATTTTGGTATAAGGTGAAGCGGCATCATACGGTTTTTGTTTCTAGCTTGTATTATGCTCTTGATATTCTTTTTGATAAGGTTGTTCCTAGAAAAATTCTTCTCACAAAGTAAATTTGTATGACTTCGGAAGTTGTGGACGATTTTATTTTTTTGAATGTGGTACTTGTTAGTATATCTTTGTTGCTGTTTGAATTTGTTTCTATCGTTTACAAAATTAATTGAGCTTTTGTTAATCCCGAGTTTTACAGGCTCAAGATAACATAATGAATGTTCCTTTGGGCAATAGCTGGGTTGAGAAGCATCAGCTGTTCATCAAGTGGAAATATGTTGAAGCAAAGGTAGTATCCATTTATGCCGATTAAACTTACGTAGTTGATTCATTTCATTCCGTTTGCCATTTTTGAAAACAAGGAAACGAAATGAAGAGGGAAAGAGAGATGGACAAGGTTTATTGTGTCAGTTTGAGTGGTGGGTACTTCTGTTTTTTTGTTTGTTTTTCCACCCATGGAAAGGCTAGCTTTTTTTTTTTTTTAAAACTCCCGAAACTTGTCGTCTTTTACCTAACATGTGAGGTGTTCCATTGTTCCCGGATCCCAATGCTTATGGTTTACCTACAATTTTCAATCGCTTTAACTGCTTCAAGCTGGATCATTTGCCCGGGAAGAAAGTTGTGTTGCTTGCTTGCTGGCCTCTTGAAAAAATAGCATACCATGGGCAGAAGCAATATAATGTGGGCTTGTCATGGGAAGCAACAATTCTATTCAAGAATGCTATTTTCTTTCCTTTATATAATGGGGGCTAGGCTTATCTTTGTGCAGGCTGCGGCATACTATTACCATGGCTTGATTCTTGACGAAGGAGACACGGAGAAATCACATGGGATAGCAGTTGCTGCCTTGCAGGCAGCAGATGAGTATCTCAAGGAAAGCAAGAAGGCAGCAGAGGCGTTCAACATGGCTTCTCCAGTATCAAGGTAAGGTTGTTCTTAATGCATGTACATTATACAGTGATCTCAGTACTTGCTTTTGTTTCTAATTCATTTTGCCTTTATGTTGGGTCATATCCTTGTGCTAAAAAGGTAGCACAAAACTTGTGTCAATTGTTAAAAGTATTTGAAAATCTGTAGAACTTCATCAAAGTTAAGGTGATTATTTTGGAAACAAGAAGTCCGCCCCAGGAAGAGACTGAATGCATCAGGGTGTTAGGTTATCAGGGTGACACATTCCAATTTCTATCTAAGCACTGTCGGGATGTATCCAATCTGAAATTGAAATTGATTTTGACGCATTTTCTTCGTGCAGAAATCCACCTGCATGGGGGACAATGAAGTTTCTCTCTGAGAAAATTCCTAAAGATACTTCTTGCAGGGTACATATCAATACGGACTTGTACACCTATGGCAAGTGAGTATATTTGAAGTTCATTTCATGTTTCGCTCGCTTTCTTTTCTAAAACAAGTTTTGTGCCCTTTCTATGTCTTTTGTGGAGGGCTTATGTACCTCTGCATTTTGCTTACCCTTTTCAAGGTAGTTGCCTAGTTGGGTGTGCACTTTGCAGCTACATGAACTAAATTACGAAACTTATGGCTGCAGAATTATGGAGACTGCTCCCACATTGCCTGATTTCGCGCTGGCGCTCAAACCTGATGAGTATAACCTTCCCCCAGTTGACCCTTGTTGGGTTAAAGAGAACTTGAACAAGACAGGGAAAAGCTTTGATCGGCAGCTTGAGGTTCAAGTCGAGCAACTCCCTCAGGTTGAGATTTGCAATTGAGAAGTTTCTCAAGAAATTGTCGCAACTGTTGATTCCCTTGGCGACACTCCATTTGTTTATTCGTATCATGGAAAAAGGTTTCAGTTTTCAGATCGCTGGCATTTGTTATAAAATGTCTGTGCAGAGCCGTTTTCTTTGCTTATTGTAAAATACTTAGTAGTTCCTTGAATAAGAGAAAGGAATTCAACTGCAGTATTGTTTTCTGCTTGAGTGTGAGGCATAGCAAGATGAGTTAAAGACTCGTTGCAGTCACTACTGTCAAGAAGAAACTCATGGTAGCCATTAGACTCACTGCCGTTGACTGACGTGGATTTAGTCTCGACTCTTGAAATGGTACATGTTTCACTCCTATGGCTACAGTCAGAGCCGGCTTTTGGCACCAGGTTGCTACGGCTCGAACAGCCCATCCTGTTTCTATGAATCACATCGGCAATACTTACAAATTATTTTCCATCCGTCCTAATTGAATCCTTATCAATCACCCAGATCAAAACCACAAATAAGGAAAAAAGTTCGCTGGAAACAAATAATCCACAAGAAATCCAACAAACACGACCGAGACCAATTTGAATCCCAGAAATTATATACTTGCAGGGTGAAACGCCCACATTCTGATACCAAGTACTAGTATTCACAACGATAAACACAACAGCATAAATGCACAGGCAAACTACACAATCTGACAGTAGAATATGGTTAAATGATTGTCTTTTCTACCAACTAGATTTCACATTTGTCTATTATGAACAGTAATTTATAAATGTTGAACTCAATCCAATTGCGAGGAGCCATCGCACTACCAGGCAACAGGCCCTCGTCAGTTCCTTCTGTTAGTATTACGGTGCCTGTGTCTAGTATCAGCTTCTCCATTTGGAATATCATTGTCCGTTCCCTCATGCTCGTGGCCTTGATCAGAGAAACCTGAACCATCGACAGGAGCACCACTCCTTCCACCTGATAGGGTCTGTTCTCCACTTGAACTCGGCCCCCACTGGTTGCCACCAGTAGCTGACTCGAAAGCGTGCAACAGGAGCAGCATATTAAAGAAACTACTATCAAGCGCTAATGTACCATTCCGTCCCATGGAATTAGCATCGAGAGCTCCGCCTTCATCTTCATCAGAGTCAGAAGCAAAGTCATCTCCACCAATAACAAAATCCCCCATGACTGTTGCCCCCGGCATTGATGTCCTTATAACGCTCATAACATCAGCGTGCTCCCGCTCATTTTCCAACCTCCTCCATTCGTGTTCCACTGCTGGGTCCACTTCACGTGGCTTAACCGCTGGGTGTGCAGTTCTAACATGCTTCCTAAGCTCCTTGTAGTTACCCATGAACGAACATTTCTCCTGCATGCAGCATCTCTTCTTCGAGTTCAGAAAATCCCTAGCAACATCCACAACGGTCCACCCCTTGACCTGGCCACGGCAAAGGGGGCATGCAAGCTCCACAAAGTCGCTTTTTTCAGCAAGCCATGAAGAAAGTGAAGCCGTGCTAAGGCTTTCCTCCGAACCATGAAAAGGAAGTGCAATATGGTTAGCGGTTACTTTTGTGTATGCTTTCTTGTACTGATCAAGACAGTTGGAATGTCGATCGCTAGTACCACACATATAAGGATGGCAACCCTTGTCATGTGAAGAACAAAGAAGGAGAACAGCGTTGTGAGGGTACTCCATGCATACCGAGCATGTCACATCTTCCCAGTCCCGCTTTCGCATCATGTTGGAGCATTTGGTTGTTTGATATAATCCCTCAAGTTCTTCACCACTATAAGATGGCAAGGGATATGGAGTCTGCCTGTAATATCGTGAAGCGACTCTCCGTCTTCTTCGGCTAGTTTTTGCCATTTTAAAAACCTGGACATGAACATTTTGTACTGGTAATTCTCAGAATTGAAATAATTTGGCCGTATCACAGTGGAGCAATCAAATGACAGTAACACAAACAGATCAAAACAAGGAAAAGGAAGAATCGTATGAATCAATGTTACTTACAGGCTTACAGTACCACAAAGCTCTCCTGATTTTCCACTGGAAAAATATATTGAAGTGCAATACCTGTATCACGGAAGCCAGGCAAAAAAGCTAGAAAATGAAATATGATAACTGGGAATTCACATAGGCTCAAAACTTATTCAACTTCCTCTAAGCCGCGAACAGAATAACATTCACTGGTCATGAGGTCCGCTTCTTGTCGTAAAGCATAAACAAAGTGAAACCTCAGATCTTCCCTCGGCTATCACTTTAGCAGCTGGCTTCAGCCCAATTTGCTTTTGGTGCAACAATCATGATGTCAATCTTGCTCCTGAAAATGTTTTTCAGGTCATGCCACTGCTTCCTGAATTAAATAGTTCGTGAACAAAACTTAAATAAGTGGACGTACCTCTTTCGATATAGTCATGGCTGAAACTTGTGTCATCTCTGATCTTTCACCAGAAGATTGTGACTCATTAGTTCTTATTTCTATAGATGCACCATATATGCAAGTCCATCATGATTCCATTTTCGAGTGCACATAAACCAACAGATGCTGCAAACGGAGGAGACGATTAGGACGTGAAAAGAAGAAAAGGAAGAATGAAGTATTCTTCTCTCCATTCATGTTTCAACAGCCAGTTAGCAATGAATTCGTTCATACCCAACCTATAACAATTCAGGAGAAACACTCACCCACCATAATCCTCGCATCCTCATATACCCTGCATTACTATCCAAGTGCAGGTCATTAACACCATCTGCACTCTTCTCTGGATTTCAGAGGGGCCTTATGAACACATTACACCCAAAATTCCAGGATTTTCATGCACATCTAAGCCACCAGCAATTAATCTATGGCCAAATTGCAAACTCAAGCTAGGGAACTCTCAAATAGTTAGAATTACTTCCCCATCCTACTTTCATTTTTTCAGTACGCCTATCATCCGTGTACCTGAAATTTTTAGGCATTCCCCTCTTATCTCATCTCGGAAGATCTGTCATGAAGGCATACACCAAATAACAACGACCTCAAGCCATATTGCTAGACCACCCATAAAACCATCTCACATTTGGCATCTTGACAGCCCACAGAATTTTAGCCAGCATAAGCAGTTTATACTTGAGAAGATTGCACCCCATTTGGTAACAATTTATGGATTAACTGCCATATCAGCAACTATTGTTGCATATCCTACCTCGAAGCTTGTAGCATTTCCCCCCATGATTTTCCATGTAAAGCTATCTTACAACTAGATTTACCCTTATTGTTCTATTCATGCATCTATTACAAAAGTCCTTGCAAGCAGGGAGTGAAATAAATCTCAGTTATGAAATCCAACTTATTAGCAAAATCTAGAAGATATATACTCCACTATAATCAGATCTTCTCTTCAATCATTTCTCGTTAAGAAATATGTATAGACATGGTACAGAACAAACACGTGTTCCCAGATGACAACAAAACCCACCAATTTAGCCATGCATTTTCAACTTGAAATAGTCATTCCAAACCTAAATTTCATCAAGTCCAAAATGACCAAATGTTTCAAGTAGTAAAAAGACTAAACTAATGCATCCTCGAAAACAACATGACTGATGCGATGGTTTATACAAAACTCTCTTCCGAGTCCATAAAAGTTTCATCTCTCCCCTCTGAAAAAAAAAATCCAAAAAAGAAAAAAAAAAGTTTTGTCCACCAATTAGAACAAGATCATTGAAGTATACACAAGCTCTAATACTTAACCACGAGATGATACTCAAATTAGACATCAACATGACTACCATATATGACGCATAAATGGGATTACTATAGCATTCACACCTAAGCATCATCAAGGACAGCAACAACAGATTCGGCATACACCCAATATCACAAATCACAAAATTCTAATGATATCAAACCAAAACCAAATCAACACCCAGGGAAAAAGACTAGCAAACCAAATTCAACTCGATCGATCAATACAATCAAACCAAACCTGACCCTCACCTCCAACTTCAACCAAGAAATACAAATTAGGTATCAACGCATCGCCAGACAATGAAGGACTAAAAAAACGTAAGATAAAAGGAACGATAGAGTGCGTCTCGGTGGACCGACAGCTAACAAAAGCGAACAGGAAAAACAAGAAAAGGGCAAGAAACAAGACGTACAAGTACAGCGAAACCTTATCTGTACCAAACGTGCACGCATTCATTCAACCAACTCAACTCAACTCAACTCAATTCAACAGCAACGAGATCCGATCTCGATCTCGATCTCGCCAACTACCTAATTTACCGAGAATCGAATCGCAGAGATCAGAACATACAAGAGCACGGAGGATTGAGAGTACCTTCGACGACGATGACCGCGATGGAGGATTCCGGTCATGCTAGGGTTTCGGGGTCGGAGATCGACGACGCCATCGAAATGACTTTTTTTTTATCTGATTGCAAAAATTGGATTAGATGATGAGACAGAAAGAAATGAGAATAAAAAGAGGGAAAGAGAACGAGAAAGAGGGAGGCAGAGTGGTGAATCGTGGTGTAGAGAAACGAGGGGGAAAATGGAAGAACCTAAGAGCCAAAGATGAGGGTGGGTTTTCAGTTGGGTTATCGCCTGAGTTAAAAAGCATGTGATGGGTAAACAACGAGAGTTGGTATATTTATGGTGTTTTTAATATTTTAAAATTTTTTTGAATGTTTTAAATTTATTTTAAGAGATTTTTTTAAAGTTTTTTATGTTTTTAAATTATTTGAATTGTTTTTATGATGTTTTTAAATTTATTTTATATGTTTTTGAATCTTTTAAATATATTTTATGACTCTTTTAATCGATTCTTATATTTTTCAGGTCATTTGAGATTTTTTTATGTTTTTTATTATTTTTCATTTGTTTTTGTGTCTTTTCATGTTAGTTGAGGTCCATTAATGATGTTTTTATAAAAAAAAATTACATATAACAACGTTAAAATATTATTCAAGAATATTTAATTCTTTTGATGTTTTAAAATATACACATAATTTTTTTAGTCACTGTTTAGAAGAATTTATATCACAAAAAATATATTGTTTGATGTTTTATAGGGATTAAATACACATTTTCATATTTGAAGGGGTTAAATATTCCCAACCCATAATTGAGGAGAGTTAAATACACTTTTTAAAAAAATAAAATTTTAAATAATACCCAAAATTAAAAAAACACAGAGGAATCTACAACAAAAATTTAAAACATCTTACTACATCTTTTCTAATTTAATTATAATGATTTGACTCGACATATAATTTTATGTGTGTGTTGAATTTGTATGAAATTTGATGAAGTAAGAGTATTTTTTCAGTGATGGTGAGGTATAAATAGGATTTAGAAGGGAGAATGAAAGGGGGAGGAAAGATATGATAGGATAATTTTATTATATTAGTATAAATTCATTATCAAGTAAAGAAAAAATAAAAGTGCTATAATTAAACCGGGAATGATTAAAAAAAATTGAATAGATTATGCTAGTAAACTTCCCAAAGCGCGATTATTTTATTCACATTAGATACCTCCTAATCAATTACGAGATTATTTCCCCAAATATAAATATTCAATCCAAAATTCAATTTTCTAAAATCAATTATTTTTAAACCCGACGACGACGAACCTATGACCGACCGACGACAAACGACGAACTGACGACAACGATGACGTCCACGAAGAACTCACAACGACAACGACCGGACGATGAACCGACGATGGCGAATTAAAGACGAGGGCAAACTGACAACGAAGAAGACCGGGCAACGCCGCCGCCATCGTACTAATGGTTTAATTAAATTGGGACGAAGCGAGTACAACTTATTATATTTATAGTTACATAAAATATTCAAATGGCAAATCATCCGGATGGCAAAATACGTGTCAAAATTAGGTTTAGGTCATTTTCATATAAATACGATATTTTTATATTAAGACCGTATTTCTCCATATTTACGTATTGGGGTTATATTTCATTCATATTTTGTATTTTTTCTTATTATATCGTCAAATAAGTTTTTTCACCCCGTAAATAATTATAACATACGATTATTTATTATTCACGTTAATTGTCGTGAAACTAAATTTTACGAAATTTTTCAGGTCCTTATCATATATTTTGTTATGATTTTTAACAAGTTTTTTCATACGTTTTTTTTAAAAAAACTTTATTCATCCTGTAAATAATTATAACATACGATTATTTACTATTTACGTTAATTGTCATGAAACTAAATTTTACAAAAAATTTCAAGTCCTTATCATATTTTTGTTATGATTTTTAACAAGCGAATTTTATAACTTCATTGTTATAATATACAATGTTCGATAATATACTATTTTTGTTATTATTTAAGAAAATAAATTATCTCAAATTTTATAAAACATCAATGAATAGATTAATTTCTCAAATCCTAAGAGTCCAAAAGTTTATGGGATGTAGGTCGGTGATATGAAACTTATCCAATTTCACATCATGCAAGTGTCACTTACTCGGATACAAATTTATATGATGAGGACGATAAACAATCCATTTGAGTGGTATTAGACGAGGCTCTAGGTTTTGTTTCAAAAGATTTGTTATGGACATACAAAAGTCCCCATGTTTATTGATTGACATTGCCTTCAACTTGTCGGACGGATTAAAGGGGTTGTAATTGATAAGTTGATAATATCTGCTCAGATGTTGTCCCTGTCATCGAATATCTATGATAATCCCTAAAACTACAAAACAATAATAAGTACGCAATGTTATTCAATATAATGTAGAGATATACTAATATCTCGACAAGATCTAATAGAATTTCAATAACACTTGAATTTTTATAAAGAAAAAAACCTTAGAAAAATCTTCAATTTTTCCATACAACTCCGACACTAGAAAACAGATTAGAAATCAATCCATATGAACATAAGAAAAGAAAAAGGAAAAAAAGTAATTTAGTAAAATCAAAAATCAAGAAACACAACATATTTGTGGCGATCGCAACAAGTGTAGACTCACACATCTTCCAACCAAGAAAAAAAAGAAGACATTACTCCTTTTTCGTCAACTCATATCATAGATATGTGTTTATAAATTGAAACTTACGTGTAACAACTTTAGTTTAACCATAAACAATATGAATAAAACCCACAATAATATATCTTTAAAAAAAACGCATCAAACGGAGGATGAAAGTACATGTTCAAGTTATATAGAGGTCAAAGACAAGTTTAGAATCCATAAATATGTTGAGTTTTTTGTATCCTAAACCATATGTGTACTATATGTCTTTGAGAATGTCTAACATTTCGGCCGTAAAATAATATGTTGATGTTTCAACGAATAGGGTAGAATAATTTATCAGCCAAAAGTTTATGGGATGTAGGGATATAATATGAAACTTATCACATTTCTCCTCATCCAAGTGCCACTTGGTTAAATACATTTCTGTATTATCGATATTATATACAATCAATCAATTTCTCAGTTATTAGGAAAAGGCTTTATTTTTTGTTTCAAAACATATGATGTGGACATACAAAACTCTCTATGCTTAGTGATTGACATTGCCTGATATGTTTAAAAGGTTGTAATTAATAAGTTTGTAATATGTCTTGAGATGCTCTTCTCCTTTAGTATATTTGATGATAATCACTACTGTAAGACTATATATATATAAAAAACACAATGTTAATCAAAATAATGAAAAGATATATACTAATATCTTAACAATTTCTATTGGAATCTCAATACTATTTGAATTTCAAAAAAAAATAATTTCAATTGTTCACATAAAACTCTTCATGAGATGATGAGAATCATGAGATGGTAAGAATTATGAGATGATGAGCAGGAACGAACTACAAAGGAGAGCGGTGAGAAGCGTGAGATGGTGAGCACTAAGGAGGCGATCAAAGGCAAATTATGTTTTAGATCTATCTCCTAGAGAAGAGATTAGAACCAAAACGAGAAAAAGATTTCTCCGGAATCAAAACAAGCGTCGAGTGATGTATGCAATTTTATTAATAATTTCATTACTTTTTATTTTTGAGCAATTACACAAAAAAAAAACTAATCAGGTTTTGAATTTTAAATTTTATTTTGAATTTGATATTTTTCCAATAATTTTTTTGATGCGGTGAATTTTTTACCATTGCAACTAAACAATTGTCGTTGATGTAGGTTCTCAAACCATTTCAAATAAAAACTATTCATTTTGTCACAAATAAATTACGTTGATTTCATACATGTAACTCTTTATCAAAATATGTGGGATATAGCGAGAAAATATTAAATATTGTTAGGTGACGAGCGGATTGAGATTTGAGAGTGGGTAGAGAGGGAAGGTAATGAACGAAAAAATGACATGATATAAAGTACGATTAATATAAATTTTTATAATCTCAAAAGTTCCCAAAATGAAAATGTTCTTCTTTATCCGTCCCAGATAAATTATAAATAGTTGACATAAGATAATTATTAATAAAATCATTGTTTTATTATAATTGACAAAAATACCCTATGTGATGATAAGTAAAGTAAGAAATAATTGTATGTGGTTATAAAGTGGAATAATAATGACGGAAAAGATAATGATTATATAAAGTATGAATATTATGAATTTTTACACCCACAAAAGTTATCAATTTAAAAAACGTTATAATTTATGTGGGAATTTTATTTTTAATCATGTGTCGTAATTTATTTAGGACGGAAAAAAATTTATATTAATCGTCTAAATTTAACAATATGTCAGAAATTATCCGAGACAAAGAAGTATAAATTGAGTTAATAGATATATTTATTGTGTAGAATCAATTTTTCTCATTGTAAGCAAGAGAATGTTTTCGTTTGTTACTTATCAGTCATCAGTAGTTGCATTAAATTATAGGTTAGAAAAGTTCTCATAGTTATGTGTTGGATAAATAATCAAGGCTCAATTGTTACGAGGATAAGAGAGAGATTAGTAAAGACATGATTATTTCTATTATCCCATGTTAGCATACAGGAGTGGACTCTTTAATCTTCAAAAAGTCCCAATCATAGGGATGAATCAATGTGATGGGGAAGGATGCGATAAAAAATTGGAATAATTAACTTTCGATCTTAATATTTAAATTTCTCATAACAAAATCAGCAAATAGAAATCTATTACATATATAAAGCTATATTTGAGTTTTTTGACATTAAAGTTTGATATCAAGTTTGATTGATAATGACATAATATTTATGATTTGTATTTAATGTATTTAATTTATAATGTATTTTAATTATTTCATACATGTTGTTCAAATATCATTATATATTTGTTTCATTATTATAGAACTCTCAAATATTCTAAATTTTCTATATGATTTAAAATAGATATATATAATTATCAATTTTATTTTTCTATATACATAATATGAATTACATAAATAATATTATTATAAAGTGGTTAACGACTCTGTTAAAACAAGATATTAGTAGCACCCAACAAACTCATACATTCATGAAATCCACCACTAATTAAAAAAATAGATTTATAATGCAAAAACACAAAAAATAATTTCTAAATAAGACTGTTATTTTTCAGTAACATTTTATATTGTCAAGACAACTCTTTCACAAAATTTTCAATACAAAAATATCTTTGAAAATATTAATTCTTTTTTAAAACATCAAACATACAGTTCAAAAATGATCACAGAACGTATTTGATTACTGCTGCAACATCTTCTTTTTCATTCCAAACCATCAAAATTCACGAACCATACAAGCCCTTAGTATGAACTCCCGGGGGCTCGTACCCGTGAAGGGCTGAGGGCATAGAGATTCAAATGAATGACACTTCCAATTCATCCACAATCAAAGTTGAAAGTACTCATCACATTGAACCACTATATGAGCAATCATTTCTCCGTCTGCACCTCCAAGAGCCATTAAGCAAAATCAACAAACAGCAATCTGCTTGAATACAATTATGTCCGCGATGCCATCAAATCATGCCTGTCACAGCTTCCATCAAGGCTTAAGATGAAAGCCCATCACGTCATTCCAAGTGAATGCCTACCCGAAAAGTATACACTAATTTCCAATCATTGGTTCATAAATTTTGAACTCTAGAATTGGCACTAAGAAACAGCATCCTTCACAGGAATCATGCCTTTTCCTAAACCATTAACCAAGTTAACGCCTAAGCCATGCTATCGCATGAACCGCTGCTGCCTCCTCATGTCGTCCCATGAACTAATGCTTCATGGTGCTGACATTGCTGCCTTCTTGTCTTCCAAAAGCTTCAGCTCCTCATGCCAACTTTCCAATTTCCCAACTTTGTCCAGCTGTTCGGGATTCATCTCTTTGGCACTCGTCTTCTGCTGCGGCGCTTCTGTGAGTCGAATCTGCAGAACAATGTCACCCATGCAGACATACAATCAGACCATGGCACTTGTCACTCATATAGTACTTGTTCGACTGGTGCTAAAGATATGTAGATAACATGAACTGAAAAGTTCAAGGCATTAACCCAAACAGCTTGGCCTTATATCGAACATGGTCTTCAAAGACACAAATGTTATCTGCCAATTCAGGAGCAGTGGACAATGCAAATTAACATTGAAGCAAAAATGAAATGCGAGCTGAAACTCTGTAATAGAACAATCGGAATGCGGTAAACCCTCTGATTCGAGTGGCGACACCAAAAGTTGCATACTTGGTTTTTTTGAGATAATTGTCTCACAATTATCCAATTGTACGATTTACTGCACAGGACAACTATAGAGCACTTTTCATTATCTATATAAGCCAAGAATGTGATGGACCTGATGGTTGTCAAAAGAATCGGCTTCTCCAAGTCTGAGTAAAACAGAATCATGGCAAACAGGTTCCAAGTTGTAACTCTAATAGCGGAATGCAATGCTATTATAAACCTAATGATTCATCATTCGGTCCCGTATTTCCTAAAATAGTGTACACTATTTCATACTTTATATGTTTTAAGAGAATTTGGCCTAAAGATTAGAAGGAATTGTGCCTCAGACTACGAAATGACAAAAAAGGTACTGACATAGTCTAAGGGGAGATTAATTGGGTAAACAAAACAGAAACATAAACACTTGTTTGAGAAACTTTCTATTTGAACTTTAGTGTTCTTGTGGAAACAGATCTATGTACACTCAAATCCACAGAAATGATGGTGAACACCAGCAACTTTGAAAACCCATACCACAAGTCTGCACGAACCAAATTTAAGCCAGGGTAAACAAGTGAAGCTATCAACAACACGAAACAGAGTACCTCACAACTAAATCAGCTGAGTTATAGAGTCAAGCATATGAAAATTAGATTGGTTGAGTTCTAGCAACTATACACATCTACCCAAAGCGACTCTCCTAGACATCTGAAGAGTTCTATACCAGAAATGCTATTTTGTTATTCCTCCGGACAAATTAAAGGAGGCAACCTTGTTAAAGCTCGGAACTGAGATGCAAAGATATAGCACAAGCTTACAAGCAGACACGCAGACATCAAGAAGACAATTAGAGCATGGGGCTTTTCATTCCTGTTTTCATCCTCTTGATGACCTGTTCCAGGTTTCCCCACTACGTGCAAATGGAAAACTGGTAGGAGGATGCCGTAAATGCTAAGCAGTATCCAATCGAGTTCCAGTTTTCTTTTTGTACAATTAGTGAAAATAAAAATAAAAAAGATCATAGGCCATATTGTTCACCTTCCCTACTTTGATCCAGGCACAGAACTTAAACTGCTTTCCTACGGAAGACAAGGGTTATCTGATATGAAACACTAGCCCACAAGGATTTTCAAATGGAGTCAAGCGCTCACATGGTCTGGTGTCGTATATGCCATTTTTGAGAAGAATATTATTGCTAATATGAGGCTTCACGCACCCTATAACATCTAAACGGCTTGTCAAACTCAAGGTGATTTAGAGGCCAGTTGTTACGCTTTGGCCAGCCAGTGATGCATTTGTCAGCAGCAAGATAGGTTTCCGTTGTTTCCTTGTGCTTTAGCTCATCCGGTTAGTTAAGCTAGCTGGAAAGGTCGTAGTCAGCTGAAGTTTCATGTCTTGTCTCCCTTAGTTAGCATACATTAATTAAAAATCAGGGATTATGACTCGAGGATTATGAAAGCAAAAATGCAGGGTAGAGAGACTCGGGACAAGATGGATGCCATTGGTCTATAGGTTGGATAACTCATGTAAAAAATGTCTTGGCGATTGGCCTAGTTATCCAAGGAAACCCCCCCCCCCTTGGCCCCTTTCTCCTATCAAATCCCACTGTAAGTGATAGCAGTACACACTATCCCTTAAGGAGGATAAAGAGGGAACATACATGATACGAAAGAATGAAGCTCCAGGTCCAACTAATCCAGACGGTCTAAATTCTTCTTCTCTTATATCCCCTTCCATGCTTTCTATTTTATCTGAAAATCATGATTCAAGCATACAGGTACAGGCTTTTACATTACACCAAAGGAGTAAATAGCACGCAGAAACAACAAAGAAATAAAGCAGTAACACCAATGCCAAATTTTCACTACTTCAGGAATGCAATATGCAGATGAGCTTATTCAATTTAACAACAGAGATTCTAGAAACGAATCATTAAGGTCATACCTTCTTTTTCAATGCCCGGATCTTTTTGTCGATGTCCACCTCAGAATTTTCGGTACATGGTCCATCTACAGAATCCACGACAGGTGTAGCATCACTAGCATCAGCAGAAAGAGACAACTTGCAAAGTTGAGTAGTAGGAAGCTCTGCTGATTCTGACTTTTGACTTAGATTATCATGATGCTGCTCTTCCACTTTATTCCCTTCATTTACCACAGTGTCTGAGCTTGTACTTGTAGTTTTTCCAAGAGCAGCCTAACGCATGTTTTACACTCGTAAGCAACATGCAGTTGAGCAAAGGAAAGACAAGGAACTAGTTTCAGCAGAACATGCGCATTGGAAAACAAGTTTTTTAAAATTATTTCTAACTAATTTTCTGGGGGAGAGTTACATGTACCTCACACAAAGTAAAAGACAAAGCAGCGGCAGAGAGAACTCACCATTCCACGCATGCATATTAAGCAATAAATTACCAAATAGATAGATGGGAGGAGTAAAATGCATAATGACATTGAGATGCTACACCACATTTACAGTAAAATTATGCATAGTAGTAAACGATGAATGCTTGCCACTTGGGGAAATATAAAAACTCAAAACAGCTATGATCTTGAAGAATAGAGCAAGGAGGAGGAAAATGAAAGAACGAGCAAAGGCCAATGGGCAGTCTCTTTTTTTTTTTTCAATGAATACACAGATAAGTGCAAGTGCATACAGCTTTTCCCTCAAAAGACATTTTCTATTTGTCAAACAAAGCCTCAGAGAACTCTTACAATTTCACTTTAAAAGCTACTCCCTCTATCTCATAAAAAATACAACACTTGTCTTTTTTTTTAATGTCCCACACTAATTGCAACATTATCTTATTTGAAAATTTTATTCAAAAATACCAAAACACTCAAACTCACCCCACTACCACTTCTCCTCCCATTCTTTTCTCTCTCTCCTTCCTCTCAAAGACCTTCAAGGACATAAATGTCTTTACATCGAAAATTCAACACACCTAAAATCACGTGTCGATCAATTTGATGCATTTATTCTTGGACGGAAGGAGTATACTGCACAAGCTTTAGAAAAGTAACAGCCTCAGGTAGGAGGTTTGATAAGCCGCTCTGGCAAAGGGTAGGCCTTTGGCATGAAGAATTGATGCAAAGGCATCGTTCCTCATAACATTTCCAACTGATTTACCAATGAAACTATGAGATGAAGCTAAGAGAAGTTGTTCTCCTTATTTAGGAGAAAAAGTACTTAGGAGGCCGCTCACATAACCAGGGTGATGGTGCATTGAAATCGATGAAAGAGATACGAGACTTAAGACCCAGCAAGAGGAGGGAAGCATGAGCAGAAACAGGAAGATGCGTATTTGAGCAGGACATAGATGGAGCCTATGCTAGTGACGTGGCCAAAGTAATTGAAGAGAGACTTTAATCAGATGCCATTTGAAAATGTAAACGATAGAAGTGCAGAGGAGACAATGTTAGTACGAGAAAATTCAGAGAGGAGATTGGCAAAGGGGGTGCAAAACTGGCCTTGCTGGGAAAAATGCTGGAAAGCTTGGCTAAAACATTTCTTTATGCGTAGGTAACAAGCTCTCATGTTCCAGTAACTATATACAGTTTTACATGTTTTCGAATCTAACAAATCGCTACTGCGTTCAAATGCTTTGATGCTTTCAGCACCAATCTTTTGATCAAGTTGAAATTATTCAAACAAGCAAGAATACAAAACTAACCTGAAATCACATCAAGCAAGAATCTAGTCATCAACAACAAACAAACCTGAAATCTCTTCTCCTTTTTCCTCTCATTCCTCTTCACGGACTTGCTCTTCGGCTTCAAATCCACCACGTTGCCATCGAACCCCGGCGGCCCGACCTGCGCCTCCAACTCCTTCCTCCACTGCATTTCCACTTTACCATATCAACCAAAGCAACCCTCACAAATCCAATCAAACAACAGAATCAACGAGAGTGCGTGATAGTTACCAGAGCACCTTTGGATTGATAAATCTCGACTTCTTCTTGAGGCACGTAACCGGCTCTGATCCGAATCGGCTTACGAAGAGTGCCGTCGGGTCTCCGAGTCGGCGCCAATATCCTCTCCCCTTCTTTTAGGGTTTCCCCTAGCTGCGCTGCGGGATTCGCCGCCGCGGCGTCATCGCTGCTCGCCATTGTTTGTTGAGTGAATCGAGAATCGTGTTGGGAGGGAGAGACGAGAGAGTGATCGACGAGTGACTGGAGAGTTTTGGTATCAATGGATTACATTCCTCACAGTTATTAAAACCGAACCCACCCGATCCCTTCAACTTGATCCGTGGTCCGATCCATTGACTGGATCGTTTTGAATAAAAAAACAAGTAATTGACATGGATCGATTAAATTTGGATAAAAATTTAAATGATTTAATTATTTCAATTGAAAAAAAAAATCATAAAAAAGATATTTAAAATATACATATATAATTTTGCTAAAAATATATATTAATATTAATATATATAAAAATAATAAAATAATAATCATATCAACTATTCAATCTATTGAATCATTAATGTCCGGTCCTACTCCGATAAACATGCATTCATCTAATTACTCGCTTGTCTGACAAGATGAGGAGAAAGAGACTTCACGCTGCCGTTGATTCCATTTCGACCCATTTTCCTTGATCCAAATTGTGGCCCTCAAAAATATTGTGGCCCTAAGAGCAGCTTCGGCCCATCTCCAGTTTAGAGTATCTGGCCCAATTCTTTTTCTTTTTTTTCATATGGGTTTGGAATATATGTTTCATGACATATATATATTTATTTAATATTTAATTTTAAAATAAAATCAATAAAATCTCAATCATTCATTGATTAGTTTTAATATCAAGTATTAAAATTTAATGAGACACATATATGTTATGATACAAATTGTTTTTTTCAATCTATTTATGATAGTTTATATATGTATTGAATTTAATAAGAAATGATAATTTTTTATTTTTAAGTTTTAAGATAAAGAAATGAGGAAAAAAACGATATGTGAATTGATGTGATATAAAATAAAAATATTTTTATATAAAAAATTATTAAATATAAAAATATTTTAATTTGAATAAAATATCTAAAAAAAATATTATGGATAGAGAACCAAGATTATCGAGAAAAAAAAATCTACACATCGTTGTAATAAAGACCCATCAACCATCCATCCGACAAGTTTATTAACTTAAAAAAATCTTCTTGCAGCGTCTTGTCATTTCACGTCATTGTTTTTTGAAGTCTAATTTTTTTTCATTAACGTCAACAAAAAAATAGCTTGATCAGAAAAGAAACGAATTTCAAATAATAAAAATATATGTCATTAAAAATCACTTTCTAAAGAAAACGATTTCTTTAATAAATATTAAATTTATTTTTTGAAAAATTAATTTTTTCTTTGTGATGATAAGGAAAAAAAAGGACGTCTAAAAAATGTACGGATCGGTCCACCCTCGAATTCCTCAACCAAACGCAGTCGTCAAACGCCAGAGGTAAGATATCATTCTTTCCCATTGTTTCGTCCTCCCTCTTCCCGGCAAGCTTACATTATCCCAATCGTTATTATTATCTTTTCGCCAAAAACTTGATTTTTTTTTTTGGGGGTTCTGATTTTGTTTTGATGAGTGTGCTTCAGATTTGCTGATGTTAGTGAAATTGGAACTGATTGGTGAATCTATACTGCGATATGTTATGCCTCGATTCATTCATTCTCGAAAAATGAGGAGCTATGTGATTGATTGATTGGGTATTGTTACATGGTGTTCCTGTTTTGTGAGCCCGTATTAGTTGGTGTAGTTCCATATTGGTAAGTAGATTTATTACGGACGAGGGCGAAAATCAGAACCCTTATGGAAGAAACAAAATTAACATCTTCATGCTACCCTATTGACTATCTTTTGGCATAGATTGTTCGATTTGTGCTAGTAGATTGATAGATGATGTATGACACTTTGCCTTTTGTCTATTTATTATGAATACAACTGTATTTCTTGTTGTAGAGAACATTGGATTATTGGAAATGCAACACAGGTAATAAACAATTTAGTATCACGCAGAATACACTTGCTGGCACTCAAGGGTCCATCGACTACATAGAGGATCACACCCCTTTCTCCATTTATGACTTTGAATCTGCCAGCTCCAATCCACCAAATCAAACAAGAACTGCTTAAGATGATAATTTCCACTTAAAAGACAAGATAGACTAGGAGATTCCACGGAAGAGAAGGGATGTGATATTTCTGATGATGAACTCTTTGATGCGGCAGTGACATATGTAACTACTGATTTTCTACAGCCACAATTGATCTCATTTCTTTCCCTTGCGTGCTCCCGCTGAAGTTGAAATTCATGGTTTCTTTTTGGCTGATATTGTTCCATTTTCTTGACTCATAGTGCAGATGTTGGAATGCTGGGAAATCTGCATGGATGGAGATTCCATTGAAGCTTCGGTCCTTGATGGTTAAGATCCGTCTGAAACCAGTATGAGCCGTGGCGTAGGATTAGCTTGTGGAGATTGTTACTGATTTGGCTGTTGATTAACTAGTACATTTGTTCTTTTGGTTTGGTAAGAATGGAACTAGGATGATAGTAGTTTGTATTCCTTTCAGCCTGTGGATGCTGTTAAATGGCGTTGCTGAATCTGTAGTTGTTTTGTGGAAGCTTGGTGACTCAACGGACATGTTGAAGCTTGCCCAAAAGTTTGACTGCTTTCTAGTTACTGTTGTGTTCAATATTACTATTATGCTGTCATAGTCAACTTGCATTGGAGCAGCTTAAACGTTTAGCATTGTCTACAAGAGTTCAAACACTTAAAGCCACATGCTGTCATAGGATGTTAAAATGGTTATAAAATCGATTACAGATCCAAAATCGAACCATATAAATCGAAATCGATTAATCGAATAATTAAATGGTTTGATTTTGGTTTGAGAAATAAAACGGTTTAATTATTCAGTTTGGTTATAATTTTTAACCGTTTAATCGTCGGATAACCGACTAAAAACTGTTTAATTGATTAGATATAACTGATTTATTGAAAGCCACCATATTTTTTTTTTATGAAATTACATCTTTTAATCTAGTAGTATTGACTCGATTTTAACCGGTTAAAATCGATCTGGGAATAATTTGAAAACCATTTCATCGATTATCCAAAATTGTTTAACCAACCGGTTAACCATAACCGATTAAACAATCATGTAACTGTAACTATTTATATAATCGATTAATCGTAATCGGTTAAGATTTTCAAAATCGTAATCGTCTAATAATCGATTCGATTATGATTTCGTCATCTTAATCGAAACCGAAATCAATTAAAAAACGAAACCGAAAGTTCTTATCACCGGAACAAGACAGGGAGGTTTATTCGACTTTTTGGGAGGGGAAATCTTTGAGGTCCACTACGAATGTAGTGGACTTTGGTCATGGACTAGTAGTTAATTCGTAGTGGACTTTGGTCATGGACTAGTAGTTATTTGGATCTTGGAACTGAGTTGCACTCGCATACTTCGACGATACAATCTTTAATGCGCGATATTCTAATCACGAATCGTTGAGATTTTGATTCAGATTATAATGGGAGTATCAACCAACAACCAATGACCAATTGCAAAATTTGGGAAAGGTAGGCGGCCCCCTGTTTTGAAGAACCTCTGTAGCCATCCGGTGGACCACCGACGCTTTTAAAAATGCGTAAGAGTCCAAGTCATGGAGCTTATCCACTCTATCATTTCTCTTTTTTCCATTTTTCTTAAACCTCTCTCTTGCAATCCTATCCAAGTAGGGAACTCCTCTCAAATTCTCAATATATACCATTTTAAAAAATCCGAAATCAAGAAGCCGACCAGGACACATTATGACTGAAACAATTTATTCTGCGATTGATTATTATCAAAGATACAATACAAAGAACGATCCGGTGAGTTAGCAACTTCAGAGTCTACCTTAGCAACAGTCGAAAAACTAGCTATGAAAGTTCGAAACAAATTACAGATGACAAAAACTTAACCCAAACAAACCTATTTTTCCCTGGTCATTTTCCAATTGAAACATGCAAGTAATTTACAGTAAATGTTGCCGGAACTCAGCCGAATCGATTCCATTATCAGTCGTCGTCACGGTCGTCTGTCTACCGCGGCTGGTGGATCATCCGCGGACTCACCTTCACCGCCAAGATCTTCGGCGCCTTGTCCTTCTTGCTTCCCTTGATCACACCACCACCGCGACGATTCTTCCCTTCCCAATTCAACCACCCCGGCCGAATCAAATCCCTTCTCTTCTCCCTCTCCTCCTCGTCCTCCTCTGCAGACAATCAAAACACATCAAACCACCAGAACTCGAATGGAAAACGAAGATCGACACGATTATTATTACTCACGGTTGTTGTCGAGATCGGGAGCATCGAAGAAGAAGGAATCGAGATCTGCGAGATCTACGTCATCGAAGGAGCAGTTGTTGTAGTCTTGGAGCCAGTAATCGCGGAAGGAAGGGGATGAGCGGACGAGGTGCCACCACTCGGACGAGAAGTCCTCCACGGCGCGGTACGACATCGGGATGAACGCCGGCGCCTTCGGATCCAGAGTCGATGATCGAGTGGTTTGTGCTACTGGTGATGCTGTTAGCGCCATGGTTTTGAGATTGAAGGAGAGGTTGCAAGTTGGTGATTAATTTGTAAATAGAGAAAGAAGAAGGAAAAGAGCTCACGAAAGTGGAAGTGGGTTGAGATAAGGATTGGGTTGAAGTGTAAAGTGTGTGAGGTTCGGTTGGGGACTGGCTCTGTTTGTGGATGGTGATGGAGTTATGTGGATGATGATAAGTGGAGAGTAAATGTCATTAAAAAGTAAATCTTCCCTATGAGTGATATTTTTTTCATCTCATCATTTTAAGAATATTATATATTTTAAAATTTAATTTAAAACATTTGAATATTATTTTTATAAAATTATTATGAAGCATAAAAAATATATTAAATTATGAATTTAAATCATATATATAATTAATAATTTTTTGACATCGTTAAAAATTAGAACGAAACATTCAACATGAGTCACGTTGCAAAAATTATGAGAAAAATGAATTACATGTCAAGACACATAAATTTTACTATGTTCAATAATTAGAAAAAAGATTATGATGAATATGTTTTATGATTTGGGTTAACGTGGTATTCATGAACCTCTTAATTAACTGACACTTGTCTTTATATTGTATCTTTTTTTATGTTTCAGTCTTGGTCATTAGTTTCTAAATTTGAAAATATCGGGACATATAGTCGTCAAGTCTTATTCTTAATGAGACCATCTTAATGCATCTAGATGTTGTGTGTTTTAGTATTCCCTCCGTCCTAATTATTTTGTAAAGTTTTGATTTTTCGTCATATTTATTTATATATATTATTAATTTAATATTTTTTGGTATCAAAATATGATTTATTTTAGTATCAAGTTTGGTTGGTCATGCATTAATGACATGATATTTATGATTTATATTTAATTTACTTAATTTGTAATGTCTTTTTTTTTCCTCATACATATTGTTTCAATTTCGTTACATAATTATTTTATTATTATAACATCATTAGAAAATAATAACTACTTAAATAGTTTATCATCATCATGACTTAAATTTCTCAAATAAAATTTTTTATGTGATTTAAAATAGATATATATACTTATCAATAATATTATATATATATATATAATATGAATTACATAAATAATGTTATAATAAATCGGGTTAAAGATTTGTTCAAGACAAAGGTTGGCATGTGTAATATAAATAGAAACTTGATAGTGAAAATGAAAAATACCTCAGAAAATAAAATATATTTTTATAAAGAATATATTGAATATTATACTCAAATGAATTAGAAAATTGAAATTAAAAATTATTTTTCAGGTTTTCTATTTTTCATTTTTTTTTAATCTTTGAAAAACAAAAATCAATAACTAAGAATATGTTTTATCAAACAATGAAATAAAAATAAAAATAAAAAACAATAAATAATACCAAATATATCTTAGGTTTTGAAACCTTGATATATATCACATAAAAAAATGGTTTCGTTGCGGTTGTTTGCGCAAAAATTGAACTTTCCATACGGTCCTCACAAGTCTCAATTATTTTCATTAGCCATAACCCCAAACAGCGAATAGCCCTAGAAAGTACTGACATCAAACTTACCCAACCCAAGCAGCGAAGAAGACGGATACGCCAGTCCCTGTGATCGCAGGGAGAAGAGAACCGGAGATGATGGATGAGAGAATAATTGAAGCGGCGAAGAGGAGATGCGAAGCGGTGATGGAGAGGATCAGCAGCGGTCTACCTCGGTGGAAGATCACGGAATCCTGCGTCCTTTTCTCCGTCCTCCTTTTTTCTCCTGATTTCTGATTTCTGTTTTTTTCTTCTTTTTTTTGGGGTTCATTTCATCCGATTTTGATGATGATGATATACGAGTACGTTGATGTTGTTCTTCGTGTTTGAGTAACGGTATTGCGAGACTTCGAATGTCGAGAGGTGTAAATGCTCGTGTGGAGCTTGATTGATCATTCTGTGCTTGATAATGTGTAACGAGTTTGGAACAAGTTTTTGTCCGATTGATTGAATTTATTTATTCTGTTCTCTTCATTGTGTAATAATGGTACTCCTTGTGAAATCTGGCTGCTGTTTGGAACTGAAAAATCGTTGGAGGAAATGTGCTCAAAGATCTTTTAATTTGCAGTTGCAACATTGGGTATATTGAGACCATCGTCGATATAATTCAACAGCTTTGCATTACTGGAGTTTCACGTGTATGCAAGCCAGTTTCTCTGATACAGGGAGTCAAAAAGGAAAGGCAGAGGGGTAGTCATCACAAAGATATCCATGTTGACATTGTTTGTGTGCTCAATAAGACTCCTGTGTGGTTCATTGTGTCGGATCGTAACCCGAAGTATATTTCCTGGGATGGTTCCGGTGGAGAAAAGAGCCTGAAACTGCATATGCAACAAATACTTGCTGCAGCTGCTACTTCTCCCTCCATGCAGCCTACCTCAGTTATTTTATTCTTCGCCAAAGGACATGATGATTCTGTTCGTAAAATGCTAATGATGGAATTCAGTTGTTCCGAGAGTGAAATGGAACTTTCCCATTTTGAATTTGCGTTCTTCGAGGAACCTGAAGGAGAATGGGTTGATATCCTTGCAAGATCGTATAGAAAGGCATGCATCCTCAGTTTAAAGGTTGAAAAATATCCTAAATCTGGCTCGATCTCCATAGCAGATGTTAAGCAAACATCGGTTGCTGCTGTTGGGCAAGTCACTGAAAAACAGAAGTATCCGAAAAGCCTTGGGAATTCTTTCATTTCGTTGATTTCAAGCATAGAATATTCCTCTATGGATTCAAAATACACGGAGTGTTCCACAACAGGGGAATTGTCTTACGGAGATGATTTAATCAATTTTGATACAACAGCTTTGATTGCTATTGTATCGGGCATCAGCAACGGAAGTTCAGGGAAGATTTTGCTACACCTGAAAATGATTTGGAGAAACATTTCAAAAGCAACAGCAAGTTCTTAATTTCACAGGTATGGTGTTTTTTTTGTTTTTTAATAATGTTCTTTCGCCATGGTTGTCATACTCACTTTTGCTACTTCTGTTGTTTTTCTTAGTGTAGTTGTTTCCTTTTTTAGTCTTGTAATGTCGTCTCCTTTCTCAAAGCTAGATTTGTGATTGACCGTGCGTTTCACCATTGAATGGTTTCGTATTGCAAATCAGTGATAATAAATTCAAGTACTACATATTTTCAAGTATCAATACCATGAGGAAGCTGGTTTTGGCCAGAGTCCTAGAGGTTTAAGCTTGGGAAAATACTTTAATCCTAGCATCTTGAGGGGTGAGTCTTGGAACAAAGTGGAAAATAAGATGTTTCACACAAGTGCATTCTATTTCTATTAGCAATTTTTGGTGTCAAATAATCATATCCTGTTTCACCAAAACCTATGGAGCACATGTGGTCATCACTGGTGGAAGTAGAAACTTTCTCTGGATAATGACATACTAATTGGTCTCAGTCTCATGTTCTATTCTTCACAGGGGCATGCTGAGATCGAGAGGCCAATCCATTCTGAACTGCATTCCATACTTTGTGGAAAAAGGGGTATCGTCTGCGAAACTGTTTATTCAGAGTTCGTAGAGGTTATCTCAATGTGTGGAGGTCCAAATGAAAGATCCAGAGCTTATATACTAATTAAGCACCTTAGGTAAATCTTCCATATAAATTATGTATATCTGTTACCATCTATTCTTGAGTTGTGGATGACCCATTTACTGTTGCTGAGGCTTTCCTGTGTGCATCTAAGTTCTAGAAAGGGTGCCATTTTTTTTGCTATATCATGTTCTATTTAGAGTTCAGTCAAGTGGAGAGGATTCAGTGGTAAGTCGCTCCCTCCTAAGCATGAGGTTAGGGGTTCGACATCTGAGAACAACGGAAGGTTTTTGCGTATATCACTCTATCATGCAGAGGTGCCCTCCCCCACATCCTGTACTTGGCAGGATTATGTGGGATACGTTTCTTTCTTTCTTTCTTTCTTTTGGTGTTCTATTTAGAGTTCAAATTTGGTCTGTATAGTGTGTTCCGGGGGTACTTTTAGGCAGTGAGGACATCAGTGTGTATTGTAGATGTCTAATGATGCAATCATTTTTGTGTTTAAGAGATGTATCATTTGCAATCATCTTTTGGAAGAGTTTTACTTGATTTGGTATTATTGTAAACACGGTCGTAACTGGTATACTCTGAATTTTCAATATCATAATGTTATTTGCTGCGGGTTGATGATTGGACAGGATTGTACCTGATAGCCCCTCATTGCGGATGAGGAGCCTCCCAACTACCGGAAAGCTGGCTTTGAAGAACAAAGTTATATTTGGCTCGGGTGATTACTGGAGTGCAACATCTTTGACGGCAAACATGGGATTTGTCAGAGCCATAGTACAGACAGGGATGCCACTTCTCTTTTTTGAACACATACCTCGGGCATTAAATGGGGAATGAGTAAGTCGCCTTTTGTTCACTTACTCCCCAAGGCTTCATTCGGTTTACCCAAATCAAACATGCAATAGAGAAACCATGCATCAGAATAGTTCTAGTTCTGTTGCCAACAGATTTGGTTGTGCCATACTCATGTGACCTGGTTTATGTGTAATAGACAAATTTTTTAAGGCAAAATTCATCTTTCTATCCTAAGTTGTCGTTTTGTGCAGGCCAGGTGCCGGTGAAATTTGAGCGAGTGTGAGTCCTTTGCCTTCAGCTGCTGGGTGATTTCGAAGTTCAGATAGATGCCTATGCTCTGAGTAAAAGTCATTTGACACTTCACGGCGATGGTTGGTTCGAGGGAGCATTACTGCATAAGCGATGGGAAAGGGAATCATTGAGCTAGGGTTCCTGACTTCATCATTGATCATTTCATGCCAAAATGTTGGTGCATGATGCATTATCATCATCAGTTTTGATATTAACGTATCTACATGCATGATGCATGTAGCCACGGTTCAATTGGACGGTACAAAAAATGGATAAATGAAGTAGCTTATAGAGTTCAACAGAACCAACAATCACCACATTTCAGAATAGAACCACGTAAAAGTTCTCTTCTTATCCGAATTGTACAATCACAAACAAGGGCAAAGGAACTTCTAAAATTGTGCAATTAGTTGCTTTGCTTTTTGGTCAATATGTACATTACAACTCGTTGACTGCGATAATCTGGATGCCAATCCGTTTGATCAACACGGCCTACCAAGAAATCTTCCATGGCAGCTTCCAAGAAGTACTCGAGGACAGCGTCTGCATGAAAAAAGGTAATACGAAGCACCTAAAGGCATGAAGATGGAAATTGACAAGAGGGGAGACCTGCGGCTTACCATTTCTAAGCTCACCAGCCAAAAAGGCCGTTGTATGCATGCCACACAGTTGTGTCAATGTGGTTAACAGATCCTCGACCGCGGCTTCACTGTAGATGACATCCGAACCCAGCACTGCGAAGAAATCGAATCAGGAAAAAATCATGACAGAATGTTGAGAAAGGAACTGAATATGCAGCTTGATAACGGCAAGGCCTACAAGGGAGCGAATTTGAATCCAAGATCACATTATCTGGAGATAATTCAAGGGACTTTAGCTGCCCGGACCTTCAAAGAGGTACACGGACTACTAGTTTGAAATTTGATGAAGGGGAAGCATCATCTCATGCTTTGATGAAAGTAAAGAATATCTTGAAAGAGATTTAGCATGTTGATGAAATACCATCATGTTAAAGCTGAAAGAAAATAAGTGAAACTTCCACAGGAGTATCAACTCTTAAACATTGCTTTATTGATTAACACAGTCCAAACCGTCAGTCTATCTGAAGTTTCACCACTGGCAAGTTTAGGGCCAAAGAACAAGGAATCATTGTCACCATAATCAGCTAAAGGTTCAAGCACATCAAGATCAGGATCTTCTCCCCATATGAGCTCCCGGACCATTGCCGAACCTCGCATTACACCGAGTCCCAAGTTGGTCTCAACATTTTTCCTCAGTAGTCTCAGCCTATCTGGAAGATCTGTCAATACAGCTTGGGCACCTAGAAGGGCTGCAATACAGCTGGACAAGTAGTTCATGTTAGGAGAAAGGAATCAAGTCGAAAGATAATTGGCTTTAGTAAAAAGAGAAGTTTATCCTCGACACCCAAGGTCAATCACTAAAAAAGAAAATAGAAGTGTCCCAGAAGCCAAAGTAATGGTATGAATCATAAAAAGTGCTTTCTTAGCCATGTAGTACTAATTTTTGGACTTGTATGTGGTATTAATCATAAAAAATGCAGGGCAATAGTCGAGGAATTATCATACCCAACGAGACCACAACCAGAGCCCAACTCAATGGCTCTTTTTCCTTGAAGATGAAGTCTTCTTGTATCCACAGCATGTTCTAAGAACTTCCCCAATACAATACCACTGTCCCACATAACGGCTCCAGTTACCCCAGGGCTCATCTGCAAAAAATCACAACTTATACGTAAGATGTCTGTTCATTTTTATGCCAATTTTGCAAGAGTATAAATCCCTTAAAAGAAGAAACAAGAATAATTGTAGTACCCGGCCTAAAAAGCAAAAGGCGGGAAGGCAGACAAGAAACCACATATTGGATTGCACTCCAGTATAAACCAGTGCAAAGACTTCTTCATAAGTCCTTTCACCTTCAGAATTTCTTCCCCTCCATAATGGGTATCGATGCGTGCTCAAGCACTATAAGCCACAATTTTACTTCTCTGGTTTCACTTAATCAATGTCATGGTAAATTTCTTAATCAGTGCAAAATGATGTTTAACGTTGAAAGTAGTGCAACGCTACCACGATCCTTATTTCGTATATCTATTATTATCATCGGGCATGTAATAAAACCTCAGCCTCAGCTAAGCCCAAGACGAACAACACACTTCTCCATTCTTGAAAATGCACTATACAAAACAAAGTAACTTCCACTCTTCTATATCTATGGCACATCCTATACTATAACTCAGAATCCAAACACCTCAAATTTCATTATTCATATGAACTTAGTGACCCAAACGCGAAACCAACATCACGTCATCCAATCAACCAAAACCCTAACCAACACACCAGACCACCCCAAAAAACAGCAACAACAATCCGAAATCGAGGAATCGTACCAAGGAAGAGGGAGACTGGAGGATGGAGAGCGCGTGCCCGCAGGCGTCGAGTCGGAGAGTGAGAGCCGATTGGTTGACGAATGCGTTAGGGTTTGAGAAAGTGGGCTGTTGGAGTCCCCACAGCAGCATTATCTCCTCCGACGCATCGCTCACCTTCCTCACCTCTCCATCGAACGACCCCATCTTCACCATCGCCGCCGTCTCCTCCTCATAATCGCCGTCGACAGATTCGACGGCGGCGAGCGGTGCAGATAAGGGAAGAGCATTTCTCATCTCCATGAGAGTGCAAATGCTGTGCGGTTGAAGTTGAATCGCTTTAACTATTTGGTTTAACTCCAAAGTCATGTTTTATTCTGATAACATATTAACAGTTTATTTTAATTAGATATATTGTCATAATATATGTAAGTTCAAACATTCACATATCAATCCATTACATATATGCGCACAACAGATGAGTGCAAAAAAACATGTTTGGAAGACCATATGCAACAGATTTTTAATGTTACTCAAGATACTGCGTTCATCAGGGCAGGACAATTTTTCACACGAAGCGCCTAAGCACATACGCTATCAATAGAATTACATCAATCCTCCTGATGTAGCTTTAATGAGTGACAGAACTCGAAGAAGCGGTCACCAACTGAACCTAATTGCTTCTTGGAAGGTGGGATGCATTCGAGACGAACAGATGCCAGTCACTCGATTTCTATCTGTTGAGGTGCATCTTCGTCCGGTTTTGACCCTTTATCACTGATTTCTTCCTCAGTAATCCCAGCTGCTTCGACGATCCTTTGCAACCATTCCTTGAGAGGATCATCGTTCAAGTCAAGCCTCAAAAAGCCAGCAAATACCCCTCCCATGAAAGCAACAGGTTCCTGAAAATCATCAAATCCAATGGGAAGCCGCTCAGTATAAGCTAAAGTGATGAGTGCCATACAGATTGCATCCAGACTCTTGAGCATTTCTCATGCAAAAAACAGCAAGCGGATTAGATGAGATGTCTCAAACCTGACATTGATGAAATAAAAACCGGGCCACAAATATGTAAGGTAGGAGTCGACAGCATCACAAAGATGCTGGGAAAATGGAAGAGGAAGAATCACGACGACACATACACTCACATCCAAGCAGTCATGAATATGAGGGACTCTATCAGCAATCAACTCATACAGAATGCTGAAAGGGCTTCACTACTCAGACTAGGCCACAGAACCATTTCCTTACAGACTAAAAATTGGTACATGTGCAGTGGGAATAAAATCATACAAATTGCTAAAGAGAAACAGTCGAACTAAATCAGAACAACGCCGAAGTTCGCTCGCAAGATTATGATTTGTACTGTTGCAAACTCATGATGGTCAATGGTGGCCTATAATAGGACAAATCTTACACTAGATAGTTGGTACATCGAATGGCATCACTGGCATAACTTTCCACTAGCAGAACAAGGATCCAATCAGTCGTACATCGAATGCCATCATATCTGGAGTAGAATAATGTCTAATAGACACAAGACTGAAAGCTTCACATGATTGATAATTGATCAACATAATTCAGAAGTATAAGAGGTTGATCCACCCAGACAAATGGAAAACTCAGGTTGGGATAACCGGTTGAGTTCTACGTCTTTTTGTAAGTATCCCAAGCACCAAACTTCTCAAGACAACAGGCATTAGATAGTTGGTAAGTGCATACGCCTAAACGATGATTTAGAGTAATCACTGTGGTAGTGTAGTGCATTTCAAGAAGATCTCACTTGCTAGACATCTTTAACAAAACAAAAGAGATTCTTATCGTACATTAGCTATGAACAATGCCAATTATCGAAACCAATTCCATGTGTGATATAAGCTTTTCAGCATCCTTTCAACAGCCTCAATCCATCGGAAGGACACTTTTCCTTGAACCTGGTTCAGTATCATAATCCAAGATTTCCAATGTCACCTTTCCCCATTTCTCATTCAAGAACACAACCTTCTTCCACTCAACTCTACTGCAGACCCATAAACATCCCCCTCACGGCCACCAATCACGACTAATCATCCCATTCCGATGACTCTCCAACATTCCAACCTCATTCCTAATACCCTCTTCATCAAAAACCAATCATACAAATCAAAACCACCCAAAAACACACACAAGAAACCGATCGGTCAATCAAACACAAAGATAGCACAAAATCTCACAACCTTGAGGGCTTCCTTGACAATGGGATCCTCAATCGGATTGATGAAGAACGCTCTAACCCCGCCACGATTCGACTTCACCCTCAATCGGCTCCGCGCCATCAAACCCCTCTGCTGATTAACCTGTGCCATGACTCTCGCCCTACACTGCTCCGCCAAACCCAAGTACCCAACAAATGAAAACACCAAATTCGAGTGATTATGAGCAGAAAACCATTAGAATTTGATGGGATTGGTAATAGAAGGGCGAAAAGGGTCGCTTACAGGTGTGGAAAATGAGTGGTTGATGAGAAGGGTAGCGGCGGCTGCGGCGGCCATGGCTTCACTTTGAGGAAGCTTCGCCGGAGTATTGATTCGTCGCCGGCGGCGAAGAGAGATTGTTCCCCGAATTGTAATCGCGAGAGTTTCTGTTCAAAGGAAGTGATCTACGGACAACGGCAGTGTAGACAAGAAAGGAAAGGACCCCGGAAACTGGAAAGTTGCTTCCATTATCTTGATTGTATCATCAACCGTGATCGGGTTCAAAGAGGTACCTACCGAAACGCACAGATGATTTGGTTTCGATATTAATAAAGTACGGATTTTATTTTGATTTATTATGTAAAATCAATTTGATAATTTGATACGTAAAATGAAAATAAATAAATAAATCATATATTTTTATTATCTATTTTACTTTTTTATATGATGCAAATTTGGATTGTTACAGATAGAATCCATATTGATTTATAAACAAGTTGGATCCAAATAATTTAAGTTATCCTTATCAAAGTCCAGGGATAAACCCTAATTTTTTTTTTCCCATCCTCAAATGTCCAGCTCTCTCCTCCATTTTTTTTCTGATTTCCCGATTAGGGTTACACGAGAGATGGATCACCACGAACCGAAATCGATTGTCGAAGACGACTGACATTTTCTGATCAGCGTTCTCTCCCTCGGTGAGATCTCATTTCGTATCACTTGTTCGTTTTCAATTATACTTCGTCAATGCTTTCGAGTTTAGGTACTCAGTTTTTCATGATCGAAGACGCTTTGTTAGATATGATAATGCTGCAACATGTTAAAGGCCTAGGGTTCAGTTGAAACTTTCAACAGATTTCATACTTTCATCTGTGTGACAAAACTCACCAATGAAGAGATTTCGATTAAGTAATATTGGTGATAGTTGCATTCTGAATGCTAATTCGCTCTTGATATTGCTACTATTTGTTATCCAGTTTCGTTTCTTCCAATTGACGTACCGTTACTTAGTACTAATAAGCAGCCATGTTAGCGCTTGTAGTTGTTGAATAGTGCATCATCAATGTTTCCAACCCCTAATTCACTTTATGATCGTATTGAGTTGGATAACCATTGCAATTAACTTTTACGCTGCAGCGAAGGTGTGCCATGATACTGGTACTCTCATGGATGTTGTGCTCTATGAAAATGCACGGCTCATGCCAGAGGAGCAACGGCAGAACTTGTTTGCTGGAATCGCAGAATGACATGAGTTTGGGCGATGATCCTTTTGGGTAGTGCTGTAAGAACTCATACATGAGGATCCTCTTTGTTGAAGTTTTATGTCTTTGTTAATCCACTGGGATTCTTCTTCTGTTTTTTCATCATGGAAGAGATCTTAAGGGTACATATCTTATATGTTTCAACTTTAGATTCATCAGAGCGCATCTTGACCTATATATGTTGTTGCTTCGATGCCTTTGGACGGGATTTAGCACCCATTGCTACTGCGATATTAGCGAATTCTATGCACTTGTTATTATTTACTACATTACAGTGCAGTTTTGAGTGATATTGGCACCCTCAATTTAATTTACTGTCTAGTAATTAGTTCTCACAGTGTGTTGTCTAGAGGTGTGCTAACATGAGATAATTCTGATTTGCTTGAGAATCTTAAGTGTGTATAACTTTGTAGGATGACGAACTTCAAAGAGTCGATCTGGGAGCCAGCTGAGGGTACTTTCGAGAATTGAGATCAATTGGTACACCACCATGTATAGGTACTATTCTGCTTTCTCATCTTGCTAGGTTGGGTTGAGTTCAACAAGATGAGGATGTCACTCCTTCTTTTCTTTATCATAAGTCGTCGTGTAATTCGTTTACTCATTGTTCATGTCACCGTCACCACATTTCTTCTATATAACGCAATCCACCCTAGCATTTCCTGCCCTCATTTTTTCTACAAATACTGCAAGAATCAAGATCCACCGGTTATAAGTTCCTTTGCTATTCTTACCCATTCGTGAATAACTGAGTCATGTACAAAGTTCAAGAGGAAGTGAGATAGGAGAGTGGGAAAAAAGATTATGATTCCAGCAGCCTGGTAGCAAATAGTCCAAGATAAATTAGGATAGACATGAAAAAATTATGAACTAGATGCACAAAACAAGACCACCCAGCCAGCTAGTCAAAATCAGCAGGAGCCTGCAGCATCATACACCACCACAATAGCACCCTGCATCTCGTCTTCTTGTACCTTTTTTTTCTCTAGATTTTACTTGCAAGAGAACAGAACAAAGAGGGCAGGGCACGTGTCAAGGCCCTTGCATGCATGGCTTTTTACTAGTAGTTTTTTTCTTCATCTTCTCCCCAAGTGTCCTTGTAAGTCATCTGATATTCCCCTTCACGTTTCTCCTGTTTTCCCCAAGTTTATCTATCCCTTTTTGACATTTTCGTTCATATTCTGCCGCATACAAAGCAAATGAGAGAGTAGAAAGTGAGAAAATCCTGTTCTTCTAAGAGGAGTTCTGCGTTTTGAGCTGGTGTTTGATTAGTTATAGATACAGTGAAGGGGATTTGATTAGCTACTCTCTTTTGTATAGAATCAAAGGACAATTGATCATGCAGCCGCGTCGTCGATATGCGTTTGGGAGGCCGGAGGAGGTTACTCACCCGGACTCCATCAGAGCGACTCTGGCCGAGTTCCTCTCCACTCTCATCTTCGTCTTCGCCGCTGAAGGCTCTCTCCTCTCCCTGGGTATCCTGCTACCGGATTTTATGTTTGTTTATATTTTGCCGGTGTATTTGTTGATTTTCCATGTTAATATTTGTGACTTGACAGTGAGGTAGGAAGTGATGACTTTTATGAAAGTGATCCTTGAAAGCTGATGTTCTCATGTTAGGTTTGGACATGGAGTGATAGTGTTTACTGATATAATTTGAGACTGATTGACAGAACATAGTTGGTTATTACTTCGATAATTTTAGACTGTAAATTGATCCTTGAACCTTGGTTACGTAGTGAAGTTTATCAGATTTCTTGAGACTAATTATGTTACAATTTAATCCTTAGTAATATTTAACGAAAGCAGCGGTTGCTGTTATATTGTTAGAAAGGCATTTCATGGTCTAATTCCTTAAACTGACTTCCTGTGCTTATTTTTTATCCGTGTGGGGATGCCAATCTAGATCAAAATGACCTAAATCATGCTTTCACCAACATTTTTGTTTGGCTTTGATGATTGTTTTGCTGGGGTGGGATTTTGATGTTGCAGGGAAGATGTACAAGGAATGGCCGCCGGTATTGGAGTCTGGTTCTCTGGTGTTGATTGCATTGGCCAGTGCATTCTCCTTGTTTGCGGCCATCTCAGCTAGTCTAAACGTCTCCGGTGGCCATGTCAATCCTGCTGTCACCCTTGGTGCCCTTGTGGGTGGCAGGATCTCAGTCCTACGTGCCTTCTACTACTGGGTTGCCCAGATCCTGGGAGCTATAGTCGCATGTGCTCTCCTCCGCCTCGCCACAGATGGCATGCGTCCAGTTGCTCTCCGAGTTAGCTATGGTGAGGGTGTCGTCAGTGCCTTCCTGCTCGAGGTGATCATGACATTCAGTCTCGTATACACCGTCTATGCTACTGCTATCGATCCTAAGAGAGGAAGCTTAGGAACGATCGCACCATTGGCCATTGCGTTGATCTTTGGTGCCAACGTCTTAGTGGGTGGTCCATTCGATGGGGCCTCGATGAACCCAGCGAGGGCCTTTGGGCCATCCCTGGTGGGGTGGAGGTGGAAGAACCACTGGATCTACTGGGTCGGACCAATGCTGGGAGGTGCATTGGCTGGACTGATCTACGAGTTCGTTGTGATCCCGACCCATGAGCCGGCTCACCCACATCAGCCCTTGGCTCCAGAAGATTACTGAGCTGCTGTTGATCTTGTTTCGAGTTTGATAAATAAAAAGCACAGGTTCATGGTGTTGGTTGTGGTTTATGTTAAAAGTGTCGCCCGTGCTACGTTTAATGGCCTTAAGTTTCTCGCATACATTGTAATGTTCTTGTTGTAAACAAATCGTGTGGGTTGGTGGTTTTAATAAAGTGATACTATCAACACTTCAAAGTGATGGTCATGCCACATACAGTCACTTAATCTGTTCCTCGAGGCAGGGTTGGGGTATCTGCTGTATCAGTCTAGGTGATCGTCCTTTGATATCCCTATTATTAAAAAGGGAAAAATTAATTTATGTTATGGCATATATTTTTTCAAGTTCTTATTAAAACTATGAGATTTCAATACTAAGGGAATATCGTTTGTAAAACAAAGAATCTAATAATCTAATAGCTAAAACCTGATTGTTAGTCCGGAAAAAACTGTTGTTAACTGCAAAAATTTTATTACAAATTAATTAATAAATTTAAATCATACTCTTATTTACCAACTTATAACAAAACATTTCAATAATCTACTACAATAGATTACAACTACAAAAATCATTCTAACCTTAATTGTAACCTTAAATCTAATCGTTCTTTATTTTCGTCATCATTTCCGTCCATAAAACAAACAGTGCACAAATATTTCGTCGTCATTTTCACCCACAGAAAAAAAAAATACGTAAATATTCAAATACAATATGTACTGTTTTACATTCAATACTCCCCAGTTATATTAAAAAAAAAGACACATTATTTTAAATATTGTCTAAAAACCAAAGATTTTTATTCTCCACCAAACCTATATGCCCAAAAAATACGCGCTGTTCTAAAACAATGTCTCAACCAAACAAACAACACACACTGTTTACGTCTTGAGCAATTCCGCGAGCAGAGAATTTTTGTTCAAATATCTTGAGGTCTTTACTACAAAACTAGTAAAAGAGAACCTCAGCTTCCTCAAGCAAACACAACAAAAAATCATGATAATTAATAAGTTAGGTATGATTTATTGATAAATAAATTTCAAAAATAAAACCTATTGATACTTTATATTTTTATTGACACATACTCATATAAAAATGATCATAAATAACGTTATTATTTGATATATAAAAATATAAAATGATCATAAAAAAGTTCCCGCATCAATCTTTTTAAATGATTTTAAAT